>JAHWXV010827502.1:0-11443 GCA_024586415.1 Phrixothrix hirtus
TTTCTATTTTAAATAATATTTTAGAAATTTAAAATAAACGTTAATTTATTTTAATTTTCTAAATGTTAGAACTGCGTAATTATATATATTAATTTCGAGGTTCTAACACCATATTTGCAATTTAGTTGTGTTAAGCATTATTGACAAATTTATATTTTATAGCCGTAATAAAAAATTTAAACTATTTTTTGGTCATTATTTTTTTTCTCAAAGGTACTTAAAAAGTCATTAGTAGCCATTAATTTTGAAAATGCTTAATGAGTTCGAACCCTGTAATAAATTGTAAAGGGTTATTAAGGTGTATTAAATACAAGAATACAAAATAATAAATGTATTGGAGCTGAAACAAGTCATCAATTAACGTCTAAATTAAATTATAGGAAATGGTGATTAATTAACTCTTATTAATTATAAATTATTCGTCATGTAATTATTAAATAAAAAAGCTGTTTACTAGATATCTAAGTCTGACGTGTTTTAATTTTAGTACGTGTGTATAAAATGAAATCCTGTTCGACCCACATTTGTGACGTTTCCGTTTAGCTTGATACGTACAGAGGAAGAAAAGAATTTATAATTTTGCTGCTTAGGTTTGCCTAGTCATGAGGCCCGGGTGCTTATTGACGACGGTGCTGTTCTAAACCCGACTGAGGGTCCCTCTAATAAAATCATCCGGTTTTTCGATAAGGATTCCAGAGGATGATTTGGTCTGGTGGGGACGTCATTCATTCGGATGACGAAGTTTCCATTCTTGAAATGAAGCTTCCAGTATTTAGGGTTTTAATTCTAATCAATAATATAGGCTAAACCTTTAACAAAACAATTAATTTACTCATATCAAATAAAATAGCTATTTACAGGGTCACATAGACATAAATGATTTCTCGAAAATAAAACGTATTTGTACTGAATTACAAGATTTAAGATAAAGCGACATGTACTCGTTGGGACGGCCCGTTTGTTTATGTAAACGCGCAGTAGTGATCCAAGCAGGGCTTGGTTAACTTACTACCTTATTGACAGTTCTGAGAGTTTATTTAATCTTGGGTCGCTTGCGTGACTGCGTCTCATTACTCGAACAACTAAAGGCACGAGCCACAGATGATGATTTATCTGACACTAGGAGGCGTATATATCCTTGATACTGTTGTAACTCGGAAAAGAGGTGCGGCACGACGCCTGACGTCATTCTCAATCAGTTGAGAATGGCGTGATGTCTCAGTATTCGGCGGTCGGTTTAGACCCTCTTTGTCGCTGTTGTGGATGCAAGTGGAAACCAAGAGTCGCCTCAACGTAGAACTTCGGGCTTGATCCGTTACTGATGCAACTCGATCATGCTCGGCTCGACGTCGGCGACGGGTACTATTTCCACTACTGATGCAACTCAGGATGAACATGCGACTCAACGCTGGACGTTGAGATAGATCCGCTGCTGATACAACTCAGTTTAATTCAGCGTAGCGGTGTTACTGTGGAAAGGTTCACCTCAGTTGTTTGAAACTGTATACCTGGGACTGTAGCCAGGACGGTGGAAGGAATAAATGAGGAGGTGTTCGATTATCATGATGTATAACGGGGATCGCTACGTTTTGAATAGGCTTCGGTAGTAAGAATTAAATCCCAAACTAATGTCGAAATTCTGAATCCCGAAACTGGATTAACTTTACTGCGGAAATGCAGTCAATTTATATTAATTCTGACGCATTCCTTCTTCATTGGTCGAATGCGTTTTTATCTTCTCTTTGCTTTTTGTCTTATCATTCTTGATAACTACAAAATAACATGAACTTAGACATCTTAGTTGCCTAAAATTTCGCAATATTATGCAATATTTAATAATTAAACTAGCGTGTCAAGTTTAATTGGTTTGTTTGAATTAAACGATCCAAACTTAATTTTGACGGTTACCTTTACATTTAGGTATTGTGTAATATTATCTAATTACGCTGTCTTGAAGCTTGTTATTTGTAAAATTATAAAGTTATAATTGAATTTTTTATTTCCACTTTTTACAAGTATGATTGGTTCGTTTAATTTAATATATGGTAAAGTAACGGAACTAATATATGTTTAAATGAGCGTTTCATATAAAAGGTTTGCGTCCACGCACTTGTTTGTTTCACCTTTAAAGTTTTCAACGTGTTTATCAATGTCTTTTTTCTCACACTTCCAGTATTACACTTTTTTTAACAGGACATGCGTACAATTGTGTCGATTCTATTATCAGCATTTTCGCGTTATTTCATTACGTTTTTGAGAAACGTTAGACATTAATTTGTATAAGATATATAATACCTCAAAATTGTATGAAACTTATTTAAAATTATGATTTTAAACTATTTACACAAAATTTAAATTATACACAACACCAATGATTATAAATATTAATAATATTAAGATATTTATCAAAATGCAATTTAGCTTTAAAAGGATGGTGATTTCAACTTTTATTACATTAGCACAAAGATTGTTTGTAAATTTTACATAAAATTTTAATATCGTGTAAAACGATTTTAAAATTGAAATGTTTCCTTTTTCAAAAATTAGTTCTATTAAGTAAAAGCTCGTTTATATTTTAAATGTGCACATTTAAAAGAGGACTAGAAATTTTATGGAACTAAATTAAACTTTTATTTTTAAACAGTAATTATCTATTCAATACATTCACGGATGTTTAGTAATTAGCTGAGATGTCTGCCAGTCACATTTTATTAGATACAGCAAACTAGGTTAAAAACTTTAGTTGCAAATATTTCGAAAATTATGCAATTTAGACATATTGTTTATAAACGCACCTATCAAGATCTATCTGCTATTAACGTACTGCGCCTTATTTACTAGACACCTTGTATATTAGGAAACCATATTCCATGACACTAATTTATATTTTCTATGCATATACTATTTAACCGCCATTTATTGCATAATCTAGCCTCTACTTTCTGTAATAACTGATTTCAATCATCCTACGCCATCTATTGGTATGAAATCGCAAACAGGGAAAATATGTAACAAAGCACAGTGACGTATTAAATTATGTTTACTGCGTTGCTTAATTAGTTTGTTATTAATAATTACCGCGTGCAGCAAACATAATATTTTAAACTGTTTCTAAAATTTCGAATTTTAAAGGTGATTTCCACCGGTCAATTTGTTAAAATGGTCGAGTACCTTTCTAAAGATTACATAGTATTATCCTATAACTGTACCTTGCGTACTTGTATTTATTTTTGCATGAGCCAAAATCAGATTAAAGCTTGAACAAACAATTATTATTTCAAATATAAATAAAAAATATACATATAAACAAGTTTTCATTAGAAATGAAATTTTAAAACAAATAATTAGCAATTTTTCTAATATCAGGCCGTTAACCTTTGTTATGTGATTTTCGGCGTAATATTAACAACTTAGAGAAAAATATAAATTTTAAAATTTTATTTCTTTAGCGTTTTAATAATGTTTGTAAATTTTCACTTACTTGACGTCCAATTTTTTTAGTAAATATGACATTTATCAAGCTCGCAAATTCGAATTATTGCGTGCCTTTTTGATGAATTTGATGAATCGAGCTACCCAAATTTTCTTTAATCTTGGGTTGTGTATCTTTATTGCCTAGTGCTGATTTTGGAAATGATGTCTTCGCTGGACTTGTATCAGTAATTAAAATATTAAGAACTATTTATCAATTAATCGATTTCTTTATCTTGGCACTGGACTTACAACACTTGTTTAATCTAACTACGCAGAATTAAAGCTGGAACCCAAAGACTTCGATTTTTGGTGGTGCAGGATGTTTTATAACTTTTTGTTTCCATGACTACGAAATTTGTGCCAAGTCCTTTTAACCAATCCTGTCTAAGTGTTTTAAAATATTGTCTGTTTCTGTCTATTACAGAATACGTTAAACTTCCCACGGCTTCTAGCAATATTTGCAAGTTGGTGCTGTTAACTTTTATTGGTACCCGTTTGGAATTCTTTAGAATCGCATTTTTAATTGGCGCCATGCACTCCTTGGAACTTGAACACTTGATTTTATTTAAAATGCAAATATCTAAGAAAACACTTTAACCTTTACTATTTAACTAAACTATAATATTTTCTTATGTTGATTACACGAAAATTAAATTAATTAATTAATGTGTAATGAACACTATGACAATTACAACAGTTTGGGAAATATATCCGAACATGACAACCAACATAGCTGTGTAATGAACAATTAATATCGCTAATTGCAAAAGTAAATTAGAAAAATGCATTTAATATTAAACAAAGAATGTTGATTTTAGATTTATTACAAATAATGGATACGAAGTTAATCGTTTTATAAGTATTTATTTCGTGTTGAATTCAATTTGCACAATATTAAACAGTGCTCAAGGCTTCATTAAATTAAACGATGACAACAAATAGTTAAAGAAACAACGAATGCCTTGCACAAAATAAACAATTTAAAAAACGACTCTTGGCAAGATTTTAAAATTTAGAGGTCGAACGCTGATTAGTTTTTGGCTTCATAACTGTACCAAATGCAAGGAAAAAGGGCATAGTTTCAATAAAATGGATCCACTTGCCACACTTTAAGCGGTAAAACGTCTGCTAAAGTCATTTCTTACCGATTGCTCTTTGAGGTCGCATATACCTATTTTTTTATAATAAAGAGTTTTGCAAAGTTTTCTTTATTATATTTTTACCCTGTATAGCACTTTTACTGCTAAAATGTGTTTAATTTGCTTAGTTTCGAAGTATTTTTTAATCATCAGCACACTTGTATTTTTCAATAAAAATTCCCTGCTGATTTTACTTTGGTTTACTTAAACTTGCATTTTTTGTTTAAAAATGTGCGTTTGGCGAGTTGTCTCAATTATTTCATACAAATTATGTATTTTGCATTAAACATTTTTTTGCTACTCTTGTATTATTTATTAACAAGTTTAGATTTTTTAATGTTGCTATTATAATTCAGTTTTTTATAACTTGTTTATTCATACTAATTTTCCTCTACCAGTACTAGATGGTAAAAATTACGACATATTTTATTTTAAAAATATAACAAACGCTCAATGAGTTACTAGCACTCCTACATGATTAGGTCAAGTTTAATGTGCGTTTATCTAATTTTGAGAATTTACCTTATTGTGTAGTTTTTAATCCAGTGTTTCTTAAAGTTATGGGATATAGGCAGTACAGAGTAAGGTACCATAATTTCGATACTCCTTCAACAATTTTCACCTAATCATATTTTTTGTAGCATAATTTAGTAAGTTCTACATAAATTAAATAAAATGACTTAGAATTTAACATTTCATTAATTTTGGATATTGCCAAAAATTGTCAAAAATATCGTTTAAACTTTGACATACAATTTTCAGGTCTAATCGTACGGAAAGTTTGCTGTTCATAATACTCAATATTGAAAAAAGTATCATTAATAACTACAAGGTTAAATATTTGTTATATTAATTATGTATTAGGATTTATTTTAATTTTTGTCTATTTTATTATGTTGCCAATGCTTGGGGCAATAGAAGTGTTTTATACAATTTTTTTTTGATTTTCTTTTAAATATTTAAAATAATCAATACCCAAAACTAGGTACTATTTATTAAATCACAATACCAATCACTTAGGTTATTTAGCCTAAATTTTTAAAAAATGCAGCTTGTATTAAATCATTGATATCAATACACTATTCAGAATTTCTAAATAACTATCTAACAACCATAATTTTTAACTGCAATAAAAATAAAAATTGGTTGTTCATAATGCCTTTGACGTAACGCCACAATTAAAAAAAATATATGCACATAATTCAGAATTTAATATAATTTTTTTTTACAGGCATTGGCAGCAATATGCGCCCATTCCGTATCAATTTCTGTCGGAATATGTCAAGGATATAGTGCTATACTGATTCCGCAATTAATAGGATCAGAGGATTTTGATATCACATCTGAAGAAAGTTCATGGTTAGGTAAGTATTTCTATTAAAACGAAAAGGTTACTCTTTTTTGAAGTAGGAGAAGCACCACTGTTACTTCATACTTTCGAATGTAAATTAGCCAGATAAAACATTTTCATCTATTTAAAATGTACGACTAGACGTTATATATCAATGTTCTTATCAAACATCAAGGTTGCATAATATAAGTTTTATAGCTTCAAGTGTCGATTCACATGGTCACAAAGTCTACTACATTTCGTACGAAGGTTGATTTTTCAACCACTGTTAAGGTCAATGCAAATAGCTATTTCTAAACTGACCTTCCTCACAGATAATCTCAAAACCTGAAAATTAATGCAAATCTAGGCGATATAATTCTTAAATTATTAACCGAACACTACTAATACAATGTAAATCTAAAAATTGATACACGCTTGGTTATAATAAAAATTAACTAGCATTATTGATTATAAATCAAAATAGTTATTTCCGCGGCAAGTTTTTTAATACAAAATACAAAAATCAAGAACGCTAATTAGTACTAACCTCTACAACTTTAATCCTAAGATATGATATTTTGAAAATCACTTTTTTTAGATTTATGAATCCGATTAAGCAAAATTTTATAAAAATTTAAAAACGCGCAACCTAAGCATGAAAGAACACGTCAAATTATTGCCTTTTGTCCAAAGTATTTTCGGAAGTTCTTCAAATATTTTAAACCAAAAAAAGTTGCAGGGCACTAATTTCGGACTTGAATAATGGTTTGAACTGCATACGCCTTATACGAGTACATCCTATTATTAAAAAGAAAGATCTGACCGCTCTTCCTTTTAAATCTTTTTTTCAAATTGGACTATTTTTCTATCGATTTCTACAGTTGTATATTCTTTCTTCGACGTCCCAAAAAGTGCTCACCATCAATTTCTAGTGAGAAGAATGTATTTTGGCTCTTTTGGTGGTGGAGAACCCTTATCGAACTTAATTTAATAGGAAAGATCCAATTCTGATCTGCTGAGACAATTCGTTTGAAAAATTCTAATGAACCTGTAGAGCAGGGCAATTTTGGGAAATTTATTCCATGAGATTTTTTTTTGGGAAATCCAACGTACACAAACTTTTTATACGTTTGAATTATTACGGAAAAATTTAGTAGAATTTACTTCAAAAACAATATGAAGCATTTTCTTTCCTATTTTATTAGATCTTACTGTAACCGGTCCTCTGAATTTTAAATTTTTAGGTCTCACCGCAATTGTTTTATCTAAAGTTTTCATTTAATCCCATACATTGCAGTAATTTTATTATGAATATATTTCAGTCCATTACTCTTTTTAAGGGAAATTTTATGACATTGCCGACTTTTAATATGAACAGGTTGAACAAAAACCTTATAAGTTATTAAATTTAGATAAAATCTACTATAGATTAAATAAATCTGCAGCTGGATAGGTTACATAAACACTTACCTCCGTCCAATGAACTTTTTCCTTTCTCCAAACTTGAGATCGGCAGTAGTAGTTGCTCATCAGCCGATATAGACTCGCTAAAGAGGTGAACAGTTTGTCTATTACATGAAGAAATGAAAATAAAATAATGACAATTAAAATTCTATATAACTGATGTGATGTGATGCATGATGCATGATAGGAATAAAAATCTCCAAGATCGGCACTCGTTTGAAAGACTTTAAAAAGCAATATGAACTATTTTTATTCTCTGATTTGGCCTGTGTTTTATTAGATTTTGCTGTAATCGGTCCTCCCGAGTTTGTATTGAGTTTCCGTCACGGACAGTTGTTTTTTTGTCAGCTCCTACAAATATTGTAGCTTAGGCCCCTTTCGTTTACAGCAGTGTGTCGTTTGCAGTATCACTCTTAGTACATAGTGGGTTCGGAATAGTGCTAAACTTTTGCGATGGCAGATAGTTAATATTTGCCCTCAACCTTCGTGTGTTCTACGTCTACATCAGCCAAACCAGTTCACTGCGTAAAGCTCAGCAGCACCAAAAAACCTGTGAGCGCGGAAATGGAGTACTCATCCGAAGAAAAAGCCCGCGTAACACGAAAATCCAAAATTATATGCTATCCTGACGGCTTCCCTACAGCGAAGAAGTGGAAACAATCAAGGAAAATCGAAGCTCCTGCTTCAAAAATAGCAACGAGAAAGATTCGATGCACTGGGTGACCTTGAGCAAAACACTGAGGCTTGGCCGAGAAATCAGTCAGCAATATGCTCCCAATAATCCTCAGACTCAAAAAAAATAGACTGAGGCTGCAGTCACGTTTTAACGAATTGGCATAAACAGAACAAAGCTAAAAATGCTGCATTGGGAATAAAGCTGCAACGCGCAACATTGCAAGATCACTAAATTCTTCAATGAAGAAAATATCCTGTTCCACGCATTCAACTTCCCTCAAGAAAAATCATTGAGATTCGTTCTCAGGAGTTTACTTGAAAACATTTGAGACGAAGAGATCGTAACAGATCTTAAAAGGCCAGAGCTCCCTGTAATATCTGTTCAGTGGATGTGGACGGGAGAAACTAGAGTACCAATGCCATTAAACTATGTGGAATTGGAAAAAATGTCGCAGGAGAAAAAGGGCTACGATCTAACTAAATGTTGCACCTAGACATCACCTTCGAATTACCGCAAAAGAAGAGAGGTGCCAAAAATTCCGGCACACAAAGAATCTGTAATGCGGGGCCCTCGTGCGTGAATCAGGGTAACGGGCATCGCACGTGTAAGTGCGAGAAACATAAAATGTCACCGCCGAAATATGCAAACTGTACCGGAGAGCACACGCCGAACTATAAGGATGCCCATAGTATCCAAAACCGAAAACAAGCTTTGTCAGAAAACGCTTTTCCTATGCAGAAGCAAGCAAGACTTTACCCCCAGTGAAGATAACTCCACTCCCGCGGAGTTGCAGCTGCAACAAAAGAAGTGATCTCCTTTTCGGGTGGAATTGAACGTGTGCTTTGATGCATCCCAAAAATGTTGTCCACGCTTGATTATAATGGAACCGACAATACTTCCCTCAAAGGGCAAGCTGCCAGACGGCACAATAAACTTTCACAATCATGAAATAAAGTGCGACGGAGGTGAGTAACATTTTTACGCTACCTTTTTAAATCATTTAAAAATTCAAATTAGGCCTTGCGGATTTCGTATAATCCGAATGTGTTTAGCTCACAAATTTGTTTCATTCCTACACACAGCGGTTATTATTCATAACCAGCTTTCGGTTTGTACCTGCCCTTAGAGGGAAACTTTTGACAGTATGGTGTTCTAGGTTAATATCACTCGTTCTCATAGAAATTTTCCCCGGCACCACATTTACTCTGCTGCATAAAACAGTTACAACTTTGAATTAGAATTAATACCGAAAATTACAGAGAATATGCTTACACACGGTGGAAACTTTGTTTAGTAGCTTATGCAAGAAGTTTGGAAAAAAGATGGGAAAACCACCAATGGAGAAGAAAAAGAAAATTACGGGCCTGAAATTCGATATAATGGGAAAAACTGATCCATCCAAATAAGAATGAAAAATCCCAACATTGACGATTTGGAGGAATGTAAGAGTGAAGAGGATGTCAAACTTTAATATACGAGGAAACGTCAGTAATTAGGCCACAAGTGGAAATAGGCATATTTGAAAATAGAAATATATTGTTGCTATATCTGTCATTATATGGCGACACAAACCAACTTCACGATACGCAGTTGACACTAGCGACCGCACACATGCACAATCCTGTTTCAAAATGGCTACTGTGCTCGAAGAGTGTACATTAAAGGAACAGCGTGCGCTTTTTGTGTGCAAAAGTGCTACTAACAAATGAAATTCATAAGGAAGCCTTGATTGTTTATGGTGTAAAGTGTTAGTTGCGTAAAGCACTGCTTAGATCGGTCGATATATTCTCAAAGGGGAATCTTAGGTTGTTGATGTGAATCAATGGACCTAGCCGTCCCATTGCGATTGCAATAGAAGCAACGATTGTAGAGAAAACGTTTATAGATGATCGACGATTAACGGTAGACACAGTAGCAATGGTGATAGGCTGTTCTCACGTGGTTTAGACTACAAAATAATGCATGATAAATTGAATTTTTGGGATGTATGCGCATGCTGAGCACCTCGAAAATTGATCGAGAAACACAAAATGATCCGAATAACTCTCCGTTTGCAACACCTGTCGCAGTGTTCAGAAAAAAGCGAAGACATGATTTATCAGATTGTTACTGGGGAAGAAATATCTTTAAAAACCTGTATCCAAGTGTACTTCAATGTAATGGAAACGATTATTTTCATCTTCCCATGGAATTTAAGGTTACGCACTTAGCTGGTACAGCTCTACTCAAAGTATTTTGGGACAACAAAGTAGTGCTTCTAGTTCATTTTCAAAACCGAGGTGCGACTGTAAATGCTTCATCCTACTATGACATTTTGACCAAGATTGGTAACGCAATAGAGCGACAACGGCCAGGCTTACTCGCTAGAGGGGTATTGATGCATGGAGATAACACAACTTGTACAGTCACCTTAAAGCTCGGACTTAGCATCAAGCGGCTACCACGTATTTGCTATCCTAAAAACTCATGTTATGGTAAAGGTTTCACTGAGGATGAAAATGTTCAACATTCAACACGACGTGTACGCTAAGCATTCTAGATTAGCAAAGATGTAAATTTATAAAGTCTAAAATTCTAAAATTCAGGATAAACATTTTAAACACACAAGTATGTTATATTTTCAAAAGTGAAATGTAAGCTAATTTAAAGTCTTAAGAAATATAGGACGTTTCATTAAAAAATATAGCTTTTTTTTAGAAATTGGTACATCATAGAAAGTTTTTAACTACACCATTAGATTATACGTGGAAAACTATTTAAGAATATGTTCATCTTTTCAATATTTTACAGGAAAAAATTAGATACAAAAGGTACTCAAAAGCTTTTTTCAATTTCACCGCATACCTTGGAAATAAAAACAGGTATCGAAATTTGGTTGTAAATTTCCCAAAACAGTAGCAGAAGTTCCCAAAAATCGCAAGTTTCTATTTTCATCAACAACAGAGATACCTTGCTAATACCTCGAAAAGTGGACGCCCTGTACATACATTATATTATAATATCGTTTTATATAGCAAAGATATAGGTTGACCTATTAATATTGTTCCACTTACCTACATTGTCTTATATCAACAACATATCTTTCACCATAAAATTGTGTCATGTGTTAAAATAATATATATAAATAATATAATTGCATAACAGTGCCAAAAATTAACTATATTTAAGGGTTATATCTCAATAGGTATTAGTCTTTGAAGCCTTATATATTAAACTTTTTCGTAATCTGATAAAGTATTATAACTTGACAATGTTTGTAGATTAAATATTAATACGTTGAATTAAGAGGGCTGTTATCCATTCATAATTCGTTACAATGATATATATATATATATATATATATATATATATATATAT
>JAHWXV010827535.1:0-10652 GCA_024586415.1 Phrixothrix hirtus
TTTGCGGACCCCTGTCAATATGAACTTTTTGTCTTAAAATTCGTCAAAGAATCACCCCTTGAAATAAGTACATGTACTTAATTAACACCCTGTATATTACTTAGATAATGTTGTATGTATTTCTATACATACACTTAAAAACAAAAGGCGTTTCACAAATTGCCAATATGAGGCAACGGAGAAGCCCAAACTAGTCCATGAGGGACTTGTTCATTCGCCTTGTGTAACAGTTTGGTGTGCAATTTCGAAACAGCATGTTATTGGTTCCTTTTTTTTGAGGAATGTGTTCAGTTACCGCGAACCGGTACACAGATATGATGACCAACTTTTTTCTGCCACAACTGAACTTTCAAGAAGACATGTGGTTTCAACAATATGTAACTACCGCCGACACTGCCCGAACTTCAATGAATTTGCCGCGGAGGTGTTTTCAGATCGCGTGATTTCCTGGTTCGAAGATGTGTCCTGGCCTCCTCGATTCCCTGACTACAGTATGTGACTTTTTTGTAGGGTTATCTGAAAGATTAATTCTATCAAACACCGTACCATGTACTTTGAATGAATTGAAGGCCATTCGTAGAGAGGTATGTTGAACTTATCACTGAGAAGATACTGAGATGCGTATAGAGGAGGTTCCAGGACGGGATTAAGAATTGCATCGAAAAGAACGGGCGTCACTTTCTTGACGTTATAATGTAAATTGCATATCCTCATAAATATGTTGCATGAGATGAATACATTTTTTTTAAAACTTTCTTTTGTTTATCTAAAAATGGTAATGATGGTCGCCATGTGTTTGATTCGTAAAAATTCGAACATATTTGTACAGATTGTATTAACTTATAATAAATAGTTGCGGTAGTCATAATGTAAATTTTAAAATATAAGGCCTCTTTTGGAAGTTATAAGTGAAAGAAAGAGGAAAATTTGTATTGTGTATTCGTAAACTAAGTACCGGCATCAGACAAATCAAAAGTAGAGAGTGAGCCTTTCGCCTTTGGATCAAGAATTAACTGAAGCTTACCCAATGCTAGCAATTGCAATCACCACTTGATTCCGCTTGCATTTAGAGCAACGTTCTGAAATAAATGAGACGTTACTAGCGGTATCAATAATTATCCTAGGTATGGTATACTGAAATTGTGAAGCAGGTAACCAAACCATAGCTGTAGGTATCAAAATTGAAGAGTTGCGCATTAGATTGACAAGCATATTTTTTAATGAACTAGAACTATTTTGCATAGTTGACTTAGCCTTTGCCTTTTCTTTTGTGTTGATTCCTTTGAGTAAACTGCGGTTGGGTGTGAACGTTTTGAAGATATATTAAAGTTAGAGTCTTCAGAACGCGACGGTGAATCACGAGAACGACGAGAATCCTTTCAGGTTGGAGGAGTTCTCTAAGTTTGACAACGATTTGGAAGAATAAATAGTAGATGAAAAAGTAGTAAAGTAAGATGAGTCTGGACAACTATTAGAATGCAACATCGTATGCAGCTTCTTCGGGCAGGTTCTACAACTATATTTTGACCGACAAGCTGTAATGAAATACTTGCTAAGGCATTAACAAAGTTTGACTTTTCTTCACTATTTCGTAACGTTATTGAGAGTTTTTGCTTGTAAATAACGAACAAGTAGACGGCTTATGTGAAGTCTTGTGACAAAATGAATAATTTGGTGAACTAGTTGCCACGCTTCTTAAGTGATATTTAGATAACGATTTCAACAAAGTGATTCAAGAAATTGTTTCAATATTTTCTGCGAGAATCGCCTCATCTTCTATGAATCACAAAATGGAATCCAATGTTGGAAAGTTTGAAGATGATAGAAAACGCGTTTCAAAACGCGAGGCTAAGGGCTTGTTCAAGCGCTTCATATAGGTTCAAATTTGGAATAGATTCTAGAGAGCTTCTGTGGATATCTTATGTGTCTAAAGAATTTCCAATTGAATTAACTTAGTTGCAGTTCATCGAAAGAAGTTCTAAAAGCTTATATCTCAAGCGAAGGAATTGTAGAGCAACACGATAATTTGTTTGATTTAGTGGTAAATGCTCAATGATTTTAAGCGCACTATCCTCTGCACTTGTGATAATATTGGAAATTTTCGAGTTCTGATAATTCGAGGTTGTTATCCACAATAGATTCAAATTTAGCATAAAAGTAACTACCTTCATGGCAAACTTCGCTAAACTGTGGAGTAGATAATCGAGGTAAATTAATATTTAATTTACTGGAAGCTTCTAAAGACGCTTGGCTCTTTTGTTCTATTTTTGGAAGTATTGATTGAGCTTTATGTTCAATTACCGACAACAACATAAAATATTGAGTTTAATAAATTCAGTAGAACTTAACAGAAATTGTTCCTTTAATCCTTGAAGTACCTCTTCAAGGTTTTGACATAAATCCGATTTTCTAACAAAACTTTCATATTCAGCATTTGCGTGAATGCGAAAGATTTCGATTTGCTGCGATGTGCTTTCGTCAAGCAAACAGACTTTGATACTGCTTAACGAGTTGTGTGATTAAAACCAAATTAGGTTTTGGAGCCATGGTTGAAAACATTCTGTAACGAAAAAAATCAACAAAATGTATTTCAGAGAAATTATGGAAGCTTCTGTTTACGAATACAAAATAAAGCGCAATAATCAGCAAATTTCCAAAACCAATTGTTAGAGTAAGTGAACTGAGATACTGTATGTATCAGTAATATAATTTTTAAAATTATATGAGGCGATATAAGTGTGTACGCGGCTTTAGTTTTAACCAACGTTTTATTTATCGAACTTTAAATATAGCACGTTGTTTAAATAAGCAAATTTTCTTTCAGCCAATGTTACACAACTAACAATGCTGTGCACGCTATAGTAAATCGATAGATTTGGGATTCTTACTGTGACTATCTAAATTAAAATGCAATTGAAAATTAAAAAGAAAGGTTTTAAAATGTAAACTTTATCAACCGAAATTGTATTAAACTATTAAAATAATGCCAGTCGGCTCGAAGGACCAAATGTTGCGGTTACAAGAAAAATATAAAAATAGAAGAATTTAGATTTAACTAATAGTGATAATTTAAATCGCGGTGTAAATTTAAATACTGCAAAATATAGTCGATATATAAGTATAATCGTCAATTAATCGAAGCAACCTTAAAAATAATAAATGGTCTAATATTTCTCTTGCTGGGCCGGGTAAAATAGTTTGTCACAGTAAATGGTATACACAATACAAATGAAAATGGGTTCAAACCACAAGTAAAATATCAGGGGATGAAACTTGTATACCCTTTAATTGTTACAAAATGAATTTTTTGGGTTTACAACTTTCACTGAACGAATCAATTAAAAATTTAGTACATCTCAACTGAGGATGACCAATGTGTCCAGTTTCGATCAGTTACAACACGAAGTAAGTTATGCACATTGTAAGGGCAAAGGATTATAGGAAAGAAGGAATATTCGAGAATGTAGTGTGAGTAATTTCTAATTAATGCCCTTGTGACACAATTTGCATTAATTATTTACGATTTGATTGATAAGTGCTTACTATACGAATAGAATTTGATTTAGTGTTAAAGGGTTCGACATAGAGAATAAAACTAAAATAAGGGTTATAAGGTCAAAAGCAATAAAAACTAACAAACGTGCTGATAGGCAAATTTAGTTCTATAACTTTGATACAAAGTAATTCTTTTTAAAGAATTATAGAGTGTACACACTTTGGCTCGTTTATTCCAGTGGAACTAAACAATCCGAAAGCATGTCGAGTAAAGTAACGAGAATTTACTAAAATTGTCATTTTTCAAACTATTCTTTCGCTCCTTCTAACAGACAAATGGTACTTAATTTATGAATGCACCGCGTAATAAGTATTTTTCAAAGTAATACAATAATAATATTCATTGCAGTGTAAATCTAATTAATATTTTAAAACATTGCGCGCGAAATTTTACATAAGCAACATACAACGTAATTCAACGTTATAGATCTTTACAGCAAAATTTTCCTAATTTTTTTACGAATTACTTATGAGTTAAATATTGTGTTTTACAGTTATTACACCCTGTATACAAAAGTATACTGCTGTTTTCATAAATAACGAAGAAAGATGATGTTAGCAATCTGTAAAAATTAGTAACTTTAATTTATCTATTATACAATGTGTAACGAAAATACATGCATGTATCGTCCTTCAAGTAGGCTTATTTGCACAAAAAGTCCTAAAATTGCTTTTCTTCAGTCGTTTTCGAGAAAATACAAATAAAAGACATACTTCTGGTAATTCTGCAGAATTAAAATATCAACGTTACTGACGTACACTGGTCTTTACAAGTCAACAAATATAAATCAGTGGCGTAGCATATCTTATGTTAACAACGTAAAAACTAATTTTAACTGCAGAATTGCAGAAATTAATTGGAAATAAATTATACCAAATTTACACGATTTTAGGTAACTGAGACAATCATGTTTTTCTTAGAAAACCGCTGGATTTTGTACCACGGTTGTACGAGACGCTTGTTTGTATTACTGCCCTTATCACCTGTTAAAAGGACGCGTAACCATAATTCATCACCACAACTTTCTTTTTTCGACATGAATATTAAGTATATCTATACTTTTACTGATGCTTTGAACCAATCTGTATCACTGAGAGATGATAAAGTTGCTAACCTTATTCAGTAGCAAAATAATGTATTAGGTGATAATTGTGGTGGTCAGAATAGCTTCTGAACCACTAAAACGCTTATCGCAATAGAAACGGAAATTTTTTCAAAGAAATGTGGTTGGCCCGTAGATAAAATATTTTAGGTCTATTCGCGCTCTACGCAATTTTCTGTAGAAAAAAGTTCGCGACGATAACTCCCCGTTATCAGCATTTCATTGTTACAAACTTGCAATGTACATGATTCATTTACATATTAAAAATTTGCAAATCAAAATGTAATTATCGAATTAAACGCTGCTAAAATAATAAGTATGGAAGAGGCCTAAAACCCTATTAAAGGATTTAAATTAATTCAGGAATTGAACAAGAAACGCCTGAACTAAAAATCACAAACAAACGCAACGTTTCAAATAAATGAAAGCAGTTTAATTTAATTTAATTAATTGTAAAATTGACCATGATTGTCAATTATTGAATTAATGCAAAGCCTTTGGCAACGTTTTAGATTTTGGTCTTTTACAAAAATTTTTTCTCCACAAATCATTAATTATTTTTTATTCTAGCATAATGACTTTTATTTATATTTATTTAGTGCTGCAAATAGTAGATAAAGATAAATCTGTAGTTTGAATTCATTCATTGTTTCGTTAAAAACAATTACTCAAATGCATTTAACATTTTAACGTATAATAAAATGCATTGCTTTTAAAAAATATTATTTGATTTGTCTTAACGATTATGTAAGCTTTACAAAAAACAGAATATTTATTTTCTGGTTAATTATCTGGTTAATTGGCCTATCAGAAAACATGAACGTGTATTTCACATGTTTAACAAATACGTAATGTCATAAGTCATTTAAGGAATTATGACATCTTTAAATAAATACCAATATTCTAATATTTATTTAAAAATTATATGTACGTTGGCACGAAAAATTCTTTTGCAAGGACTCGTATATTGCAGATCTCGCCTTCGATTCGGAATGCAGCTCAGCTTATGCTTGCAAAAGCTAATTTTCTGCACTATTGATACAAATAACTAACCCCCACTAAAAACGATTTAAATCGTCATCAAGTTCTTGTTGTCTCAGATATGTCAACGTTTATAATGGCACAATAAACAAATGACATATTCCAGACGTATTCGTACGTCAAGTGACTAAATTATTCGCAAGCTTCGCTTGCATTAATAGTGAACAAATCTTATAGCTCGCTCTGAAAGCATATTGCACTTATTTACTCTGTGATAAATATTTTGAGATTTAGAATGCGAAATACAAAATTATTTCTGGCAACTTCAACGATCAAGGTAAACTTGACTGTATAGCCAGTTTCTTAAGATACTACCTCGTACCCTTAATCAATTTTATTTTAACTTGTAATTTTTAAAAACTAATATTAGTAATTTATTTGACGATTTTCAATTAGTTTTTTGAATAAAACAATATATAATTGGGATAATCAAGTTCCGTCTCGGCTTCCTTGCAGACATCTTCTCTTTTCTTAAATTTTTCAATCACCTTATGGTCTGATTTTAAAGGAGAGAACTATCTGGGATTATTACGGCACATTTCCCCTCTAATGTAGCTTCAAAGGAAGAAGTCTAAGGCCGTCAAATGATCTTGGCGGTCAATTGATGTCTCTATAACGTAAAATTAACCAACCAAGGAACTTGGTACGCGATAAAGCGATCGTTACTAAACTAATAAGGCATGTGGTTCCATATTGTTGAAAATAGACGTTGTTTATAAACATATTTTTCAGAATAGGCCATAAAACTCCGTAAACATGCCTCTATAGCGCGCTGGATTGAACAAAACAGCTTTTACATCGTCATTTTTAAAAAATTAAGGTGCGATGACACTTTCCAACCAAAATTTGAACCAAACAGTCCCACTGTCAGGAGAGTTTTCCTGAATTATACGCGGCTTTAGGAAGTCACAAATATAACAGTCCTGTATATTAAGTAAAAATGTGTCTCATTACTGGACAGGATTTTTTTACAAAAATTATTATTACTAGCAAGGTCTTTTCAAAGACAATTCTATGAATGCTCTTCACTACAAGTGGTCGCCAAGTTTCAGTTGCCATGCTGTCGAATATCTTTTGTCAAAATTCGATGCAGCGCGAAATTGAATTGATATTTCTTCAATATTTCCGTCTTCAAATCTTATACTGCACCCGTCTCTTTGGATTTTTTCATTGACTTTCGAATATCCGCTTCAGTTAGTGTAAAATTTTGAGGAAAAACTGCACGAATTCTGCTAAATGTATTCGTAATTAAACGTAAGCCCGAAACAAAGCCATAAGAAGAGTTTATCCCTTACTATCGCTTGGTTTTATTATTCCTGCTGCCTCCACCCGCTAGTTCGGTGGGAAAATGTCTGCCAGATGCGTCCTTCATAGTTTTCACACAGCTTTCGAGTGAATTTACCATAATGAAGACTTTTATCTTGTTAATTTGCGCAAGAAGGAAACTCGGTTAAACGAGAAAGCCAAGTAACCTCAGTGTTCATGGAAATAGTTCGCTTTCTAAAAATTATATCAAGCAGCGTTACAGTGTTACTCGCTGTACTATTAGAATGTTAACTAAAGGACATTGCATTTTCAATCTTTAATGTTGTTATTCACCATTAATCTCACCGCTATTCCATTAGCATCAATAAGAATCAAGAAAAATTAATTAGACTTTACTTCTATAATCGACTTGGATTTTTATTTTCCCAGCTTTTGATGTATATTAAAATACCAAGGAAGATTTTGACATGTAGAGAGATATATTCGTCAAAGTGGGAACGCTTGAGGCTGATTCAAATCTAAACTGTGCATAGTACAATAAAATGATGTAATATACATTTTTCGCTTACGCCCCCCATTCCGACAAACTTTACAATCTTGCGAGCAACAAAAGCGGATAAATACAAGCATTTAAGTTTGTAACCGGTGTGGTTCACGCTAAATTAACACTACAATCTAACTACCAGCATTTCTTCAAGTCGAACAAGAGTTTTTGTAAAACTAAAACTTTTATGGAAAATCGATTAATTAACCAGGAGAGTAAATTATTAATATCGAAATGATCTGGCTGATCAAAGTTTTTTACAGTGGGCCAATAAAAAAAATGTGCGAAAACAAAATCTGGCGGCCTTTCAAAAACGGCGCAATGCAAATTCTTAATTTTTCTTTAAAAGTATAGTACTTCTGCGATAAGGAAGTTAATGTTAGTGCATTGTTGAGTTCAGTACAATTCAAACGACATAAAATTAAGAGAGAGTAGATTAGTTTAACATTCTACGAGAACCATTTATTTTCATGCCCGACAAATAAAAACAAGAGTTTAAATAAAAATTAGCTACACTTACAGACTATTTTTTTACATAATCACATTTTAGATTCAGGTATTTATCCTGCTATCGTGTGTCCAAATAAATCGACAACTCCATGCCGCGAAATCAGATGAATGAAGCAACACTATCTCGGTTTGCTAGTGGAGTCGGGCGTGGATAAGGACAATAATAACGTTTAAACAACATTTGTTTAAGTCAAAATTAGGTAAAATCGTTTTGGAGTTTGCAAGAAATGAGCTCATCCTGTATATAAAAAACTTACCTATAGTGGAAGACAAAATCTTCAGATAAAACCACACCTCGGCAAAATACTAAATACAAAATTTCTTATTACTAAAGTCAAGATGTTTGACAGAATCAGTATCTCTATCTGGTAAAATTGCTTGCTAAATTTGTGAGAGCAAAAGACTTAATCAGTATTTCAGCTTACAACGAGGATGTTTTAGGGTATCCCTTGTATCTCGGTACAAGTAGTTCAGAATTATAGTCGATAAAACACGCGGTAAAATTAATTCATGTATATTTAGCGCGTCAAATGATTACACTGGTGGTACACTAGATCAATTAAATATTAATTGTTTTTTGTTTTTGTTTTAATCTGGAAAAGCGGAAATTCCCTTGGCACTCTTGGCTTCAACTACTACGATCATTTCTCCATGCCTGCTCAAATTTTGCCGAATATGGAAAAGTCCCACCGCCAATAGTAATTTTTAACGTGTCAAACATCACATTGACACGGAATTTACAATTTTTTTTCATTATTCGAGTCGAAGGCATGTTTTTAAAATTTTTCTCCGCTAAAAAATTTACCGACCTCGATCACAAAGAATAAAGAAAAGAAAGTGATAGAATTACCAAAAATGATATTTTAAACATGCTAGATACTTAGTTTCACGCGAAAACCTTAAATTGAGTTAAAATACTCGTATTACTAATTGATGAAAGGAGCTTCCCCTTGTAATTTTGATTATTATTTTAACAAGATTAAATTCTCTGTGGCAATAATAGAAATTAAGCAATCATCTCGAAATGTTGCCAAAAATACTAATCTATGACAGTCACATAAAACGCGATTGAACTTACTTTAAATATGTGGCAAAGGTTGCAACGTTGGTCAACTGGATAAGATTAGCTATTTGACTTACAAGAATAGTTGATTAAACTGATATGAAATTGAGACAACTTTTGACATTAATTTCTCTTTGTTACCTAGGTTTATTTAAATGCGTATACATTCAACACGTTTGCGAAACGTTATCAACTGCCAAAGTGCATGCTTCGCTTCAGTAAGTTAAGATAAAGAAATAAAATAACATACAATGTGTTTTTCCTTTACAACACTCCAAATTAATTTGCCCAAGAACGAGAATGTAGACGAATCTCGCCAAAATTGATTAGCAATAACATTTTAATTTGTTAGAATCGCTATCAGTGGCTAAATTCTTAATAAATCTGGGAAATTTTTCACATAAAAAACCGGAATTGTAAAGAAAGCCTAAGATTATTTTTTTATATAATTTTGAAAATGTTCGATCCTTTCATTTAAATTAAAAGTATGTCCTGTTTACAAAAACCACTCGACCCCTTGACACTATCAACGTACTGGCAAAATCGATTTGCTTCCACCCAATTCTTACGCTTTTTCTAAAAAAAAACACACTTCTTCGGCAAGCAGATAGATCGGACGGGAGGTAATATTCTAAAAAATTAAAATTAATAAATGAAATAATCTGAAGTTGAATTTGAGAAATTCTGATCACAATCAGCAGTAAACTACAGAATTTTTTGTCTTTTTCTAGCCAACAGAAAATTGCATTTATCAAGAAAGACACCATCCTATAGCGAACAGACATTACAAATTGGGCCCATAAATTTTGTAGTTCGGAATGTTTTACAAAGATAGTAATCTACATTTAAATAAAATACATAGGAATGTCTATTTTTTTAATTTAAATATCAAAAAATCAGTCCTAAATAAATTCTAATAATTCGGTTTTTATGTATAACACAATGATTACAGTTTAACTGCGAAAAATTGCTATTTCTAAACTAATAGAATAATTAGAGCTGTATCTGTTTGCAAAATTAAACATGAGAAATCTACCATCAGTGGCGTAACGTCCATTGAAGTAAAATTTTGCAATGCATACTAAAAATAATGTACGGTTATTATACAGAATGTTGTTATTGATAATAGCAATGTTGACACTCTTCATAGAAGGTTGCCATCACGTTTGTTTATATTGCGTCGCTGGCGTCTTAACCGCTGTTTCGTTTGAGTAAACACCGGACTGTACGTTGCATTTGAACCTATGAACAAGATTCTGTGTTGGTTCTGTATTGTAAAAATGGGTATTATCGTGAAGAAAGACATTATTCCTCTTCGCTTGTTCTGTATTGACTCCGTAGTCGTTGTAATTGAAGTAACCGTCTCCTAAGACTCCATAAGTCGATTAACAGTTCACTTAATCTGTTTTGGATTATTCGGAGACTGATCGCATCTACAAATTTTGACTGGCTCTTCTCGTATTGAAAACTGCTCTCCTTCTTCTTGGTAGCGATGAAAAAATGTTAAAGTATCTTGGAACTCACCTTGTACATGTTTTACTATACTCTAGCTTCTCTATTACGATTCTCT
>JAHWXV010827562.1:0-16783 GCA_024586415.1 Phrixothrix hirtus
GCAATTTCAGAAATGAAAATCTATTTTTAGGTGTAAAATTAAAAAATGTCAATAAATAATTGCTTAAGTTGTCTTTACATTTAAACACATTTTTTAGAACTATGCATGACTAAACTCTATTTTTAGTATTATTAGTTATTCATAAATAACTTCTTCAAAATTGTTAAAAAAATTGTATACATTAGTTCTAAATTCTTTGAATTGTGTGAAAGGGCAATCCCCTTATCCCGTTTTTTATTGTAGTAAACAAATCGCAATGCGCCTGCTACAGCTGTAAAATTGTATGTTATTGTAAATTGATACTGTTAGCTGGGTCAGTTATAATTTTATGAATGATTTAACAGTTTTAGTCTGAATGCAGCCATAGGCGGCTCTTTGTACATAATTAGAAAAAAGGACGTTTTTATATTCGTATTTTTTTTAATTTTACGTTTAGTGAGGTGTCTGTAGGATCTACTTACATCCCTTAAATGGAATGACATATTATCTGAAGCACCCTGTATAAAATTTTTAAAGTGTAATATTGATGGTAAAATATTTTAAATACTTCTGAGAATTATCACATTAATGGCAAAACTAAAAAGCAGACAAGTACGTAATTGGCAAAATCATCCCACTTATGGACAAGTTCCTGGAATGCATGTTAATAACAAAAATATAAACCCTTAATCTTAACCTCAACTCATTAATATTTATTTACAATTCTAATTATTGATTTAATAATCTCCATTAGCTCTTTTATTCTTATAACAGTCCTTTTCAATAAATAACTTTTTAATAGAGCTTTTATTATAATCTATTATTAACACCGCCTATTAACCATCCTTACATTTAATTTTAATTTTTATTTTAATATTGGGCAACCAAACATACAACATATATAGGCAACCCATACAACACACATAAAAATAATAATTTAGTCTTATTATTATCACAAAAAATTAATACCACTTACAAAAAAATTTAACGTTTCAATTTCTGTTTTTAGATGTTTTAAACCATAATCTTAAAATAATTCTTTGACAATTCGTCCTAATAAATTTTTATAATTTAAGAGTAATAATAAAAATGAAAATAATATTTTGATTGATGTTTTTATAAAACGTACGATTTCTTATTTAACCTAATTACATTCTAATAATATTATAAATAATAAAATTTCTAAAAAATGTTTTTTTTTCTAGTTTTTAAGTATGTTAATTAAATTCCATCCTAATATTAGTAATCTTCCAAATATGTTAATGTAATACAATACCTTTAATAAAAATTACATAAAATAAATATTCTTAATTAATTAATTGAAGATAACTTAAAGAAATATTATATTTAAATCTGAATGTCCAAGACATCCTGATTGTTAATCAGAAGAATACGACGAACGAAAAATCACCCTCTTCGTATTATTGCTCTTTGAGATCAACTTTTTTGTCACTAGAGCACTAGGAAACAGCAATAGTGCATCGAGGAATAATCTATGTACTTAATTTATAGATGAATTCGCCTTTTTGGCTTTTGATCGTTCCATTCATTCCTCTGAATACCAATTATACTAGGTCATTGTGCGACACAATATTAATGGTGTAACGACAAAGCAGAGTAAACCGACGAATGTATTTAAGTTGTCTTTAGTGCTGAATTAAAGTTTTTCTGTGGGTCTATTATGGTCGTAGAGGAATGAAATTACGACAGTTTCTCGTTGAGTGCAATACCGCTTTCATGCAGAGGGTACTAATTTGGGGCGCTATTGTTTGTGGTAGTAGGCAAATTTTAATTTTAATTCCCAGAAAGTTAAAAACCACTGACTACATTAATATTTTCTAAAGGCTGACATTAATACTGTATCTATAATTGCTAAACAACCTAACTTTCCGCCAAGATAATACCACAACAACTACTAAACGGTACACCTACAAGACATAAAACGTTAATGTACTGCTATAGAACTCCCGTTCTGCTGATTAATCACCTATTAAATATGTTTAGTATGTTATAAGTGTAAGGTGGGCAGATTAGAAAACCTCCCAAATAGCATTCCTAAACTTCGCTAGAGGATACAGCAAGTTTGTACTGAAATACTTCAAGTCAACACCGACATCCCCATTTCAAACATTCCTAGATTATAAATAATGGCAGAGCCATCTATTATTTATATTAGGAAGTATTTTAATATAAATAAAATAAAGAAGAGGATTCTTCCTAAAAGTGGCACGAATTTTAAAAATTAATTCGGCACAAGTGAAAAGCCATGAAACTGTAAACTTGAATAATTCTAAGGCTTCGCACAAAAGATTTTTAACCTGTTCAAATTTACAGTTTCATGGCTTTTCACTTGTGCCGAATTAATTTTTAAAATTTGTGCCACTTTTAGGGGGAATCTTCCTTAATTGATTTATATTAAAATGCCTCCTAATATAAACAATAGATGGATCTGCCATTATTTATCATCGACACCTACACAGGTTAATGTATTTAAAAAGAAGTTTTGCATTTTCAACCAGCGTATAGGGTGAGTGCGCCTGCAGCTGTCAGCGAGTACAGACGTGTGCGTTGGCAGTTGTATTTCCTCACTTCTTGAGTTTTATTGTGCTGTACCTTAGGCCCCTTCTACTTATAGCAATGGATCGGGTGCAGTACAAAACACATTCAGAAATTGTTTTGTCGAACGTAAATATACCAAGTTGGCTGATTCCTGGTACTGTCCAGAAGAATTATAAAAAAGAAGACAGCAACGAGCGCATCAATTCGCAGCGTAGTCAACAGGTGCCTAAACAATCACCGAAAACGTCGAGAACAGTTAATGGAAGTGCTCGACAAGAAGAAAAGCGCATAGCCCAAGCAACTGCAGCATATTTAGCTGCAGAATCTCTACATGCACAATCTCAAAATTAATCAGCTTGAGAAACAAAATCAAGAACTCCAGAAGAAGCTTACGGAAATGGAAAATCTAATTCATAAATTAAACAAAAACACCCAGCCCGCGCCTGCGAAAACCTCCGTAAACATCAGAGAGGAAGTTCACACTCACTTGGACACGATGGAATACTCCTCGGAAGAAGAAGAAAGAAACCTAAAGCAAGAAATCCTCGATCACTTCATACTAGTGGATAACAAGAGAAAAAGGAAGAACAAAGGCGCGGAGAAATCCTAAGTCGGGCCAGCACCGAAACTTCTGGTAAAAAACAAATACGAAGCCCTCTCCGGACCGGAAAAAAACGAGAAACCACAGCCACAGCCTCAACAATCTACGATAACAGCTGCTAGCACAGTAGGGTGACCGAAAAAAGAAAAAACTCCCCCTATCGTTCTACGCAGCAAAGAAGCATGGACCAGTGTAGCCAGAGAAATGAAACAAAAAACATCAAAACAGCAACCTCAGCGTATACAGCGCTGGGAATTAGAATCCAGCCAGCAGAACCTGAAAACTACAGGTTGATACGTACTATTCTCGACGAAATGCAGCTCCAGTACCACACTTATCTCCTCCCACAGGTGAAGCCACTGAGGGTAGTGGTCAGAGGGCTGCTTGAAACCCTAACTGATGAAAAAATACTGGAGGACCTGCGCTACAAGGGCCTGTTAGTACTTAAAGTCAAGCGTATGCGGAGTGGATGAACCAAACTTCCCATTCCGCTGGTTTTCGTCGAACTATATAAATCACCTTCAGGCAAATAAATCTTTGACCTGAAGGAAATTCTTCAGCTCAAAGTCAGGGTAGAAGTTTCTCGAAACGGCAGGAGGGGCATAGTACAGTGTCACAGATGCCAGTACTTTGGGTACTCCCAAAGATGCTGCATGGCTGCGGCAAGGTGCGTCAAGTGCGCGGGTAGTCACTACACGGGTGACTACCAGAAAGAACGCGAACTTCCAGTGACCTGCGCATACTGCGGTGGAGGCCACACCGTTAGCTACAGGGGGTGCCCAAAGTACGCCGCTCCGAAACCACCATCACGAGCAAGAACCGCAGCAGAAGCCCGATCCTACGCGGAAGCAACGCGTAGGCTGTCAGCCGCCCAGCAACCAAAAGTGGCAAGCGAAAACTCCGATATCCCACCTGAGAAGCTTGCTAATGTTGCAGCCATCATGTGGGAAGCAGCGAAAGACGCCCCCTCCTAGAGAAAGCGTCACAAAAATACTGACCCGGCTCGCACACATCCTTGCGGTGTTCGTGGAGAAGAATCAGTAAAAGTCACGCCCATTAACATGGGCACTGCTATAAAGCAGCACAAAAACAATTACCAAGCGGACATTGCGATGGAGATAAGAGGACGACGTCCTGGTGCTCCAATTCCATTGATAAAATGGGAACCAGCGTATACAGCTACCCAGCATTGATGAGCCCCACATAGGGCGAAACCATTGGTCTGCTGGTGCTGTATCACACTGATTGGAAATGCAAACCTTTATATCTTTACCTATTTAGTTAGGTTAAAAATCTTTTGGTGAGAAGCCTTAGAATTGTTCAAATTTACAGTTTTATGGCTTTTCACTTGTATCGAATTAATTTTTAAAATTCGTGCCAATTTTAGGAGGAATCTTCTTCTTTATTTTATTTATATTAAAATACCTCCTAATATAAACAATAGGTGTCTCTGCAATTATTTGTCATCGACACCCACACAGGTTAATGTGTTTAAAAAGGAAGTTTTGCATTTTAAACCAACGTGTACAGCCATCCAGCACTGATGGGCCCACATAGGTCTGCTGGTGCTGTATCTCGCTCATTGGAAGTGAAAACGTTTATATTTTTACCTATTTAGTTAGGTTAAAAATCTTTTGGTGAGAAGCCTTAGAATTGTTCAAATTTACTGTTTCGTGGCTTTTCACTTGTGCCGAATTAATTTTTAAAATTCGTGCCACTTTTATTTTATTTACATTCCTAGATTAGTTGATGAAGGTATGTGCAATCGCAATCGTTCTACGTGTTACCATATTTTATTGTTTTGACTTTGGTTTTAAGTTACTTATTTCTTGTTTATTATTTCTTTATCTACTAAATGCTAATAATTATTATTTCTATATGTTACAATTTTCCTGAAAGTTTTAAATAAAATGGGTTTATAGATATAGTTGTGGGGGTTTCTATTAAATTTATGAGGATAGTAGTTTCTGTAAACATAAATCCAATTCGATTAATTAGTAAAAAACGTGGAAAAGATCTACTGTGAACATTATTATTCACCTTCGAAAAAAGTTTCTATGCAAAAGGTATTCGACAGACTTATTTCCACCACACAGCAATGCAGTTTTCTTTTGCTTCAAAATTACAGAGATGGTGTGACGTTATACTATTGTTTTAAATACAAACAAATTTTTTCTTCTATTTGATATGCATTTTTCTTCTCTTTGCAGCTTTCTAAATATTTTGTACTCCTACAAAATAAAATTTATGAGAACACCAAACAAAAGCTTGTTAAAAAACTATTACTAGAAAAAGCATTGTTACATTTATCAACAACAATAACCTAAAAGTAGCTTAGTCTGATTCTAAAACTTTTCAGTGTAATATGTAACATATCTGGTGTTAATATATGACATTTAATCGATACTACCGTTTCAGAGTACCTGAAGTTTATTAAGTCATTGCTATCAGAATGGTTTTTAAGTGATCCCATAAGACAAGCTCCAAAGAGGTGACTTCTTGTGATTTCACAAGCCCTTTGATATGTCTTCGCCGCCCAATTCATCGCTGAGGAAATACAATACCAAGATAATTTCGCACATTTAACGTACAATGCAATGGTGCGCCATCATGTTGGAGCGATACTGTTTCAAAATGAATGCAGTAGTTTTTGAACTTTACCAAACGTTAACTGTTAATACAAATTCATCTTCCAGTAATTTTAGATAACGTGTATGGGGTTTCCAACTATAATCCTACTTTATATAACTTGTCCAGTGTGCTCAGATTATTATACTCGTAAAGTAAAACTGATTAGTTTTTTTGATTTCTCGTACTAATGATCATAAATATTATTAGCATAAAAGACATTTATTCGAATGACTAAAACAGCACCTTTTCTCGAGAAAACTCCGCGTCTATTCAGCCCTCAGTTGTGCATTAGATTGTTTGTTTACCCAGGTAAATTATAAGTGTAGTACATTAGGACAATAACGCTTTTACCATTTCAACATAAATGTTGTGGGGTCAGATCAACTTCTATTATGGAATTATTTAGCTAGCCTTAATCGAAAGGCACATTCAATAGCTTTTATACGGAATGTGCATTTTGAAGGGAGTATAAGTTTATTTGCTGTTGTTAATCATGTATAGAACCTTAAGTAGAATAAAGTGACGCTTTTAATACAAAATGACCGAACCTCTAACGGCACATTCAATAACTATTGTGTGTAACATGAGTTCTGCAAGAAATTCAAATTTACTTAATCTTGCTGTTTCTGTTATATTGGTCGATTTCTTCAGGGAATATATAGTTTTGTTTTCTTGCTATACTCTTTTCTTTACTTTCAGTTACAATTAGGTTATTTAGCTTTGGATAATAAATGTACTTAGGTGGCGTTTATGGCCTGATGTGATCATGATTTGTGATTATGCGTGTGGTAATGACTTTTATACAACTGACTGACAACATCCTAACTTTGCGTAAGAATTATCCCTAATCATTTTTCTCCTTCTTTCGCTACGCACAGAAGTAAGTCGCGATTACGCACCGACTTGGCACAACCCATGACTTATCCCGTTAACTATTGAGCTTTATCTTTGATTAAATGTTCGAAGATGCTGAAGCAGGACTTACTTTCTTTTCGTTCTTATCTTTCTTGCTTCCGCTTTCATGGTTGTAGATATTTCCTACAATACCAAAATCTACGTCATATTTCTTATGGAACCATCAAATTTCTAAAATTAAGGTTAGTTTACGATATAGCCTAGTGGTAGGTCCATTAAAGAGTGATGGTAAAATCAAACTCTCTAAAACATTTGTATTCATTTTTGAACCACCTTGTTTAATTGATTTCATAATGTCAATATACGATTGCGTTGTTAAGTAATTTTTGAATACTAGCGTTACTTTTTTAATTATGTTACTAATAACATTATACATTTTTTATTTTTTAGATGCTGAATCAATCCAAAAGTTCCTCCTATTAAATAAATTTCGTATTGAAATAACTAAAGAAAAAATAGACAATTACTATGGAATTCGCAGTGTGTTACCTGAATTTTACAGTAAGCTGCCCACAGCCCCCGAATACCTTAGATGCATGGACGTAGTGTAAGTACCTCACCAATATGTTTAAATTTAATAACAAAACGTTTATATTTGTTAGTTAATTTTTTAAACCATTTAAATAGAGCGTTTGATAGATTTGTAATAAAAAGGAAAACGACCATACCCTTCAAGTAGGTTTCGGTCAAAATACTCCAACGTTGTTACATTAACAAAACCGTTTTCTTACATCGCAAGTTGTTTTTCTTTACAATACTGATTATTATCGTTCAGAGTTGGTATGAACAACATATACATGCTGGTCCCATTATAATAACAATTTTCATCATCGGGTATTGTATTAAAATTCTTCAGCTTTTCTTTTTCTATTCTTATGTAAATTTACAAAACTTAATGACTTTTTCATGGATAACTAGCAATTTGTCTAGTACTGAATTTTATTCCAATTCAGGAAAATATTAATTCAATTTTACCTAAAAAATTAAAAGCAAATACTAAAGTACTAACAAAGAAAGTCTATCCAGGCGTCTCTTCCGCTTTTGACTAATTTCGGATATACGTATTATAGAGTATCAATTTCTAAGCAACTTGTATTTTATTGGCTGCTGTAACCTCTTCTAAAAGGACATACTAACACTTAATATGTTGCTAAATTTTGGCATTTTTATTTTTTACTGAAAGGTATAAAACAGTAGATAGGGTATATACGGGATCACTCGAAAAATAGAGCACATACGGGACCACCGGTCTCGTACGTGACCTATTCTGAGCTTGTTTGCTTGATTAGTTTTCCTGATTAGATTCGCGGTTTGCTTTGCTATTTGATTCGCGGTCATGGTTGGCGGCTTAATGGGCAGCTTATCGGCGGAATAATATGGCTGTTCAATTAAAGGATTGAAATGTTTTATTCGTGGAATTGGATTTTAAATGGATGTTAATTTTAACGATATAATTTCTAATTTTATTGACGATTTAATTCAGCAGCTCAATAAAATCTCAGTTTAATCGAAACGTTGATGTGTTTTAATTGTGTATTAGCTCTTAATTAAATGTAAGTTTATTTTATATGTATGAATGATATAATTTGTAAGTTTTATTTGTGGTTTAAATAACGGCGGCGCGATACACCGTGGATGGAAATGTGCTAAAGTCCGGACACGAGTTAAAAATTTTTTTTTGAATCGAGTGCAGGTTCCTCATTTACAAAAATACTGTTACAATCTACGCGTATAATGGCCATAAAGATTATCCGTGAAGTAATCCTAGTTTTGCATTAACCTGGTTGTCCATTTTCAAAACAGCATATTTCTTTTTGGTTCGTATATAGTGTGACGTTTCGCCGCAACTCTGATTTTAATTTCCAGATTCAACTCCAATTTTTATATACAAATTGTTAATACAGGCAATCAATAAGAATTGTAAAAATCGGTAAAACGTCTTATGCAGAAGTAATTATGAAAAAGGAATTTATTGAATAAATAAAATTGATAAACCCTTATTACAACAAAATATGAAATACAAAAAATTTTTATTAATTAAAAATAAATCATTAATAAGGGGTCATAAGAAATCAAAAGAAGTAATTTAACATATGTAAATAAATACAATTTAATATTAGCTATTAAGGTTGAAAATAATATAAAAGTATTTGCTTAATTTTCAAAATTAAAAGCTTAGTTAATACCATTAGGGTTACTTAGTTGTTAAGAATGAAATTTATATAAAATAGAAAACTGTAATGTTAAATGAATTTATAATTAGTTAAAACATTTAACCGCCATCGTTCCCAAATTGAGAATGTTGCAATTTTATATTATTTTTAAATAACTATAAACAATTGTAAATTATTAGTTTATGAAAATGAACACATAGCCATAATAGCTTCAACAGAATTAAATGGTTAATGGGAGATCGTTTTATACTTTCAAAAATAATTGTAGAAATATATCATTTTACTTAAATTTCGTTCTTTTTGTATGTAACATTATGGTATGCGCAAAAATGAAATGAATATGTTTCTTTTCAACAATTTTGAAAAATTTTGTTTGAGATTATACTGTTTTTATATCCTTTTATGTTGATTTGCCATAATTGTTTTATACCAAATGGCTAAAGTTGAATGTCTTAATTTGGGTACGTTGCTTTTCATGTAAAATACATTCTAAGGCAAATACATTTTTAGTAAATCATTCACAAAATTCAAATCCGTTTCAAGTGCAATTGACACAGTAGGGTCTTCTAATGGTAAGAAGGTTACCGGCATGGTCATTTTGCTACCAGACTTGGGTGACAAAGTCATTGATAGTAACAATTATATTGATAATAATAATATTCCTGATGAAGTTCCAGGGGAGGTAGAAATTCATGAATATAAAGTCTTCTAGTGATGAAGAATCCCCAATTTGTCAAAGGAAAAAGAAAAAAAATAGACGTAACAGCTAAATGGAGTAAACGTGAACGGGTAGGAATAACAAAACAACCCTCAAAACTTCTAGAAGTTGGTAAACAACACATTGAAAAAACAGAATTTGGGATGTTTTCTTTATTTCTAAATGATGGCATTATAAACTACATAATGGAGCAGACTATATTACATGCACTCGGAGATAAAGAAAACTATAATTTTACATTATTAGAACTGGTGATTTGCCAATTTCTAGGTCTTTTGCTAATTAATGAATACCATGGTCTCCCTAAAGAGGACGATTATTGGTCAACAGCGCAAGATCTATGTGCGCCAATATTTAGTAATACTTTGAATGGAGAACGACTTTGTACAATAAAGTGTTATTTACATGTAGCATATATTCGCAAATTAGATAAATCTACAGTTGCCAAAGTTCAACCTTTTATAACAAAATAATACGCCAGTTTCAATAATTTGGGATGTTCCGTTAAGATTTGAGCATTGATGAGTCTATGGTACCCTACCATCCCCACCACAGTGCGAAAATGTATATACGAATAAACCAATTAGGTTTGGTTTCAAGCTATGGATGCTATGCGGTACAGATGGTTACCCTTATAATTTGGAGATTTATTGCGGTAAAGTAGAAAGGCCGCAAATAGCCTTGGGTAGCCGTGTAGTTTAGCAATATGTTATCAATTATTGAAGACCCCTCTCGGCATGTAGTTTTTTCGGTAGTTCTTTTACGAGTTATTTTCTTCTTGCTCATCTAAAAAGTAAAAATATTCGTGCATGTGGCACTGCTAGGTAAAATCGCATGAAAAAATGTCCATTCATTCTTCTACACAAATGGAAAAACAAGAACTTGGTTCTTACGATTATCGCTCAAATGGTAACATTATTTTCGTAAAATGGAACGATAACTCCGTTGCAATTGTTGCAAGTAACTGTTATGCAGTACGTCCACTACATACTGTATCGAGAAGGGCAAAGAAAGAAAATAATACGCAAGTTATACAACCACATTTGGTGTACAAATATAATCAAGGAATGGGGGAGTATTTATTTTAGGTAAACTTTGTTCTAGTTGTGGACCGAGACTGCGGTCAAATAAATGGCGGTGGAACTTATTCTCACATGGCCTAAACCTAACAGTCATTGCAGCATTTAGATTCTTCCAGCATCTTCATCCTAAAGATAATATAACACATCTCAATTTTCGCAGAATTATCCCAAGGTCCTTGCTCAAAGGTCAAAATCCACAAAAAAAGCATTTAGGTAGACCGTCTGCTCCTCCAATTGGAGATTATGGTATAGCGATGTAAATCATCATCTTATTGAATGTACACGACATAGATGTGTGATTTCTCTCAAACACAAGATTTAAATGCAGAAAATCTATAATGAGATTGAATAAAAAGGTTTTTTTCTTAGCATTTCATATGAAGTGACTTTTAGTATCTACATATTCAAATATTACTAATTACATTATATAATTGTAATTGCTATCATTACGCATGTAGTTTAAGAATTTTTTGTACATATAAAATAAAGTTTCTTTCAAGCGAAGTATTTAATGAAGTTTATACCACATACCCACCAACGTTCCCAAAATGGGGACAGTGTTTTTTTCATGACCGCTAGATGTATTTTAATTAACAGTAAATATTATTTCTTCTGCTATCATTCATGTGCAAAATATCGAAAATTATTCTCTTTCTAAAATTTTTTCTATTAGCGGCGGTTAAAGGATTAAACAAAAATGGTAGAGGACACCACACAATCTATGTTCAAATTAAACTAACATATTGATAAACCTTATTATCCAAATTTCCACTTAAATGATAAGGAAAACAGTTCAATACAGCAGTTACAAGCAGAAAACTGCAGAACATTCTCAGCTCTCAAAACCTTACCTAGAAAATCCCTCTATTTTCCGATTCATAAATATTTTGTCACGCCTTATTACGAAATACTGTTAGAGGATAAATCTATGGACGTTTTTCAGGATCAATACATCAATCAAAATCTTATAATCCTGTTGTTTAAGGCTTTGCTCCTCGATTCGGATGTTGCTATAAACACTGGTATTCGGACGTTTTTCGATTACCATTAGTTATAACTAGAATAATCGATAAAAATAATGTTTGTATGCAAAAGGACGTTTCTAGTTATACGACACACATTGTTGAAACCTTGGAAGTAGTACGGAAAGGTTTTAGAACGGTTTTCGATTATCCTTTCTAATCTACGATATAAAACTAACTACCTGTATTCTATAAATATTAATTTACATTTCCTAGTGAGAGCACTTATATATCCTTAATAATTTCCATTCATGTAAATTGCATAACACAATCAATTAAAACACACCACAGTACACTGAGTATGCATGTCAAAACACTGTATAGAATGCAGAATATTATAGTATATAAATATTTGTATATATTGACAAATTGTAATATATGCACGTTTGTTTACTTAAATGTAATACACGTTGAACAACTAACCTAGAATTTGCCTATTATACAGTCAGGAATAAAATATGTCTAGTTAGTGATATACACCGTAGATAAGAGAGGATAGATAGGAAACTTGAATTGTTAATATAACTTGTAACGTCTATTTAAGTTGAAGGGCAATAACAATTTCTTTTTAGATGGTTAAAGGTTTCATTTATTCCACGATGATTGCATTTTCCTACGTGTTTTAATAGGCATTATTTGTTCGTCTTTTTCTCGGATGGAATTTATTAATTTTATGGATTTTATTAATTATAACCCTTTTTCGTAGATATTTTGTCTATAAACGTTGTTAAATTCAACGTACATGGAGTCGTCAAAAATAAATAACGCCTTTCTTTTCGGTTTTACAATTTTTCAATAAATATAGGATTAAGTTTAGTCTTCTTTTAGGTATTTTTACATTTATAATTTAAGATTTTCAAAGTTGTCTTTGTTTACTTCTATTCTATCGTTAGGGTTTCTGGAGATTATTGTTTGGTTACTTTTGTTGTTGATTATTTCATTGAGAATTTCAATTCCGTTATTAATATAAGTTTGGTTATCACTAGTATGAACGGTTATTAAGATCTTTTCGTCTAGTGAAATGTTACTTGAATTTTATACTTCCTAAAGTATGTGTCAGATGATTAAACCGTTGACGTAATTCTATGATAAATGGAACATGTCTTATACTTATCTTACACTATTGTTTACATAGCCCTTAATAGTTACATAAACGATTCTACCGTATACTTCATGGACTATTTACATGATTTGTGAGACATCATAATCTAGTAAATAGGGAATTGTGCCAACTAATTGTAAATCATATCTAGGTCATAGGATAAGACTCTTCAAATAAATCAGCTAAAACGTTTCAAGTATTATTTCATCTGTAACCGTTGTAATACTAATATAGTAAGCAAGTGTAAATGTTTCTTTTTCAATATGGCAGTTGAGAATTTTTGCTTACATCAAAGTTGTAAGTGCGTCTAAGATTCCCACAACATCTATCTTTAATTTGAAAACACCCTGTATATAAGGGAATCAATAACATAATCAAATGTGTACAATACCCGTATTCATTTGATATCAAAATTTACAAATAACAACTTTACAGGTTATTACAAACCTTGTTTATAATAAAGAACTTTTGAAAACCCCTGGTTTACGAGTGCAAAAACAATTTACAACTTCAGCTTTTCACGAAACCATGTTTGTTTCTATAAATAAATGACAACCATTAAAGCCCCCCTATTCCCGGCAATTTCAAGGCGAAGGAATACAAAATGAGTTAGTTGAGATCAGCGATCTCAAGTTCACGCATGTATTAGCGAGGCGTGACATGGTTAAGCATTACCGTTTCCGAATTCAAGAATACGAACTAGCCACCCGTATCAACTACCGACTGTCTGAATCGTAGAGAATCAAGCTAGTTGGCGCTTCTGGCGAATCAAATGGAATTTGGATGAAATTTTCGTAATGCTGGTTCAAATAGGCCAAAGTACTCGAGGTACATTATATTAGGAAACTAAGGCAGTCATCCAATCCTGCTATTAAAGTCACGAATCTCAAGTACTCACAAGTAAGTGGCCATTTTTCTGTTATTAAGGCCTTTTCCACTTGACAAACTAACAAGTTCACTAAGTGGAATTTAACCTTCAACCCCCAGTATTTTTTTAGGTAACGTAATAACCATTCACTGGGGAAGTTACTACCGTCAAGTCTCAGTTAGACCTTTTGTTGTTTAATTATGTGAACTATTTTAAATTTAAAGTAAAGGCAAACAGTTAGTATAGTTAAGTATTGCCATTTTGGACTACCTCTAATTCAAGGGGTCAATATTTTGTTAATAGTTTAAATAAATTTTAAATAAGTAAATTTGGGGACCCCTTCTTTTTCTCTTTTGTTTACAATGAATTTGTTAGTTAGTAATTAATTGTTTACCTAAATGTCCTCTAATTGCATATATAAGTTATATTGTTTTATTATAACCGTTTAGTCAAAACCAAATGCTTTTATTATTTCAGAATTTTTCGTAATTATCGTAATACGTTATAACAATAACTTTCTTATAGGAAAATAATAGATTTAAGTACTCCCGCATTGCAAGTCTAACACTAAGATTTTAGGAGGGCTTCTCCAGTGGCGTACGAGAAACCAAGCACCTTCTAAGCATTTCCGAATAGAAACCTCACAGTTACGGATGGAGCTAAAATCCTTATTATTTAGCTCAATAATTCAATCTTCGGTTCGCCCAATAGATAAGGTGGCGCCCAAAATCACGACCTTTACTCAAGTTTTACTCTTGAAAGTCGTCCTGAAAGTTTAGCTCAATTCTTACGAAAGAATACTGTAAAACCCTCCTGTTTCACTGTAGCTGTCGGAGCAACGAGCTGATTCAGTATCAAAAACAGCATTTCTCTCAACATTCAAAGGCCCAAGACATTTTCGTCCCATTATAAAGTATAGACTAGAAAATGAAAGTACCAATTTATTTTTGTAAACTAACCTACATTATTAAACTAATATAAGTATATTTATTTCGAAAGAGATTAATTTTGGGGGTCATGTTTATTACGACTTTTTTGATGTTTTATCGAGTATGATCATTTTAATTTTGTTGTGTCATTTTAACACACTTTTTGAACGGGGTGTTTTACCCCTTTATAGTTAAACACATATGGTGCACGCAAGAAGCAAAATGTAATCACAATTAGCAAGATTATATACGCAAATGAACGATTTTTATCAAAAACTATTATAATAGATTTAAAGTCCTAACGTAGATGAAGGATTGGGACTCCATTTCCAACCGTTTTTCAGCAATACTCAAAAACACGCCGATTTTGTTTTAGCTTCCTCTATAACATACATTTTTTTCAAAAGGCATCCTTTATAATTACTTTATAATTCAAGGTAAATTTTCCACTTTGGATTTTACCCTCACAGTAAGCTATCAACATAAAAAAATCTTCTTTTTGTTCCTCATTGTGGAGAATATTTTAAAGTTTGTTTCATTAAAATCGACCTATTGCTTCCATGTGAAACCTTCAATGTAGTTCAAAACAAGTTCAACTTTAGGAGTGATTATTACCCGTTAAAATCGAATTACCGCAGTTAAAAAATCATAGGTCTTTAATATTTTGCTCAAAAGCGGAGAGGAACACTTGGTGATGTTTCCTTGTTAGTTAATATGATATGTTAATTTCTAAATAACAATTTATTGCAATTAATTCAATAAATCTGTTAAATTTCAGTTACTACATACCATTGCCAAAATTGACAAATGACTTATGTCGAGTGGTTATTTCTAAATTCAACGATACAGACGTAAAGAATTTTGATGCAGCAGCAACCTTTCAACACGTATCAAATATGTTCGAATTACGAGTGAAGGAAGATATGTACCTGAAGGAAATTGACATTTGTGACCTGAGTGATGTACAATTTGGGCATTTAATTAAAATGACACCATTACTCATAAAAAAAATTACTTGCATATTGGAAGTAAGTTTTTGAATTTTTTAGAATTGTATGAGCTTCATTTTCATCCTTTGCTTTGTACCATTACGCATACGCACGCACATACGCACAAAATTATGCCAATTTAAGGTATTTATCAAATAGGTTTATAATAATTAATGTGTAAATAATTATAATTAATAAGCAATGGTGTTTTACCATATACAAGCAAACTTAGATGATTTAAAGAAATACTATTTTGCCTGCTAGCCACAGTCAGCGAGGTCGTGTGAATTCGTGCATATTCCTTAATTAAGTACGGTAACATCTCTTGCTTCATACAAAATAAACAGCTAACTATCAACAAGGTTTTAATTTATACCAGCAAAAACAAATAAGTAGTACATATTAGTTTTATACAAATTATAGATTGTCGCCCTAATGATAATACTTATCTTTAACAGCTTCTAGAGTTTACCGTGCTTGCATACTACAAAACGCTTTAGGCGCAGGTTGCCTTCACATAATTACTTTAATCTGGCTTCCAGAAAATTCTTTATGAATAAGCATAAGTCAGTCCAGTAATTGACATACGACATTTAATATAAAACTTAGGATTGGATATTTAGTTCTTAAAGTATAGTTTTACTAGAAAGTATGCCATTCTCAAAGCGAATAAAAACCCGAGGGTCAAGGCCACTCTAAAATAGAGATACTGCCAATTAGTCATGTTTAACGAATTAATTATCTGGAATACTAACTAGTTTAGATGTGTGCTCCTTTAGGAACAAATGTAGAGCAAAGCATCAATGCCACGACTTTCGAAATCTCGAAACTCCCTACAAGCGTTACAGAATGTTTAACATAATGAAATGTAAAAACAATAGAGGTTAAGATGGCGTTATGAAGCACAAAAATGTTGGCTGTTTATAAAGCTTTTGTTAATGCCATTTCAAATTAAAAGATGGAAAAGTATGGCGTCAAAGCACATGCGAAGATTTAACGGCTACTTCGACCACACCCTTAAACCGATCTCTGCGCCGGTCGATAACACAAGAGATATGTATAGGCCGAGTGAAAAATGGATATATACAGCAACAGACAAAATTGACAACTGAACATTTTAAATCGTAACAATACGTATATACGTATATATATACATACATATATATATATATATATATATATATATATATATATATATATATATATATATATAT
>JAHWXV010827604.1:0-10382 GCA_024586415.1 Phrixothrix hirtus
ATTTTAACTTTACGATAAAATGAAATAAGTAGCACTTTCACTATATCTACGAAATTGATTTATGATCATCGTTTGTTCTATCATATTCCATAGTGCTGCGCTAGAAAATTACATCTGCGCCTACTATTACTGTCCGGATTTATTTTATTATGTTTTTGTGTTCTACAGTGCACTTGCTTTTTTCAAACACTCGCGAAACTGATTTGCAGTTTTTTTATCATAAGAAAAGAGACCCAACATTACATTGTTATTTTCGCCTTTTTAGGTACATTCTCTAACTGTTTAGTTAATTTAATGGCGAGAAAATATATTTAAATTAAATATTAAAGGATGTGGATTCGTACAGTTTTTGGTACTGGATAATTAGGTGGTAGGGTGGCCAAGATCGGAACGTCCTGTGTTCATATTGAAGCAGGTCGGATTTGATTCGAAATGTTTTCAGTGTTACCCCTTTTACTTTCTGTCGCCATCCAAATGATCAGTTACATCTTCAATTACCAAAGTTATATTGCATATCTCGTACAATTGCAAATATTTCATAGATTACTTAATTCCCTATAGAAAATTTCGTTGAGTTCCTAGTTCGATTTAACAACTTTTACTTTAGTAATTAATTATTTATATAGTCCCATTTTATTAAAAAATTTGTTCAAAACTTGAAAAAATAAATCCTCTAAGCGATATAATTTACCTTTTATAGTTAAAACAAGACTAAGTAAACCTAGTATTACACAAAACATGTATACATAGGATAAATAATTCGGTAATTCCTAAAGCTACAAGATAAGGCACGCTTTAGCGGTCGTTGTAACTATGTATTGTATTTATAGTATAGGGTCAGCTTAAGAAAATCGTATTTATTTATATTCCCCAAAGGACTCAAATTTTACCCAAATTTAATGAAATATTTGTAATAATACATAGAGTTAAAAAATAACAAAGATAGGTGGTAAGTCTGAAATCATACATGAATTAATTGTGTGGGACCTTTACGTATGTAAGCTCTTAGCACAAATTGCATTTAAAGGATCTAAAATAATAAAATTTCGATGACACAACCAAGTTCTGTAATCAATTCGGGTTGTTGCAATTGGAAGTAAATATCAAACTGAAAGGTTTTGAACATTTCTCAATTGGAAATATATCATTACGTTGAAAGATTTATAAAAAGGTATTGAAATTAAATGTAGTTCATAATATTGTAATATAAGGTATCCGGAAATAATAAGCATTACGTAGCGGCAGATACATTTTGGTATGTGCAACCAAAGGCTCTACTATTTTTTTTCTAAATTCTATAGTTTTTGAAATATTTTTAGTTAAATTTTAAAGCTCAACCCTGAAAGTTGCACCTGGATTACCGTAGTCGTTCATAAAACTATATGAGTATTGTAATCACAGTTCGTTTTCTGGTACACATTACAGTTGTTAATGACGTATAGCAACTATTACTAGACGTTATGTCAAAACAAATCCAAAATTTTTATAACAAATTTAATTACTAATAATAAATAGTTTAGACCAATATTTCAAGCTTAAGCTGTCTTTAAATCTTTTATAATCTACATATGCATTTATTAATTCTATAACATAAAATTATTATAAGATTTTCTTATTAAATATTTCAAGTTTTAGATTATAATTCAATATATGGGGCGTTTCATAATTAATGGGACACAGAACTATGGTAAATTCTCTGATTTAAAATAGAACGATTGAGCCCAATATGCCTTCTTGAAATATTGTTTATTAACGAGATATAGCGATTTATATATTTTTTAAATTTTATTATTTTTTAATAAATCAGAAACGGTTTAACAAATTGCAGTCAAAATTTGAACTTACTTCTAGATGGCACCAATTACGTCATACTTGATGATTAAAACGAATTCAAATTTTTTTATTTATAGCTTTATGAAATTTTAATTTAGGCATGGTTTTTAAAAAAAAAAGTACGTTTTTGAGAAAAGCGCAATTAAAATTAGCAACGCATATATTGTTTTAATCAATAACAAATAACAAAGAATAAATAATTGTAACATTTTGCAAATAGACAAAAGTCAAAAATCTATCAACTGAAAGTGAAAGTGTAACATAAAATTAAAAATCTGTTACTAGTTGCGTGTTCCGTATAACTTAGACAGTCTTTCTGTTTGTAGCAAACAGTTCATTTCAATAGACGCCTATACTTTCGGATTTCTGTTTTTACAATATGCCGCGGCATAATAAATTTTCAAATAGCGAAATACGAGATATGTTTTGTGTGTACGCGCAAGAAAACTGAAATTATTAAAAAATGATAAAATTTAAAAAATACATAAAACGCCCTGTTAACGAACAACATTTTACTAACGCGTATTGGGCTTAATCGTTCTATTTTAGATTACAGAATCTACCGTTGTTCTGTGTCTCATTAATAACAAAACACCCCGTATAACGCATGAATTAGTAAAAAATTAATATACTAAAAAAATAACACGATGTATTGTTTTACATACATGAAACTTTGCAAACATCCTTTGAATTAAATCAATTTGTTTTACAGATTTGTATTTACTAACACGTGTGTTAAATTATGGTTTATATTTCTCGCACACCCTGAAGATTTGTACATAAAATCAACTAAATTATATTTTAGGCTAATAATTCTGTTCAAACAGCCAAAAACTATTTTTAATCTACTAAAAAGAGAAAACGATTTTTATCATTTACCAAAGCTGGCTAAAAGAGTCAATAGGTGTGGAAATTAAATAACAATATGATCATTTAAATTTCAGTTCCCAGTGGGCTATGAAATTTTTCCGTAGAGGATAGCTTAAATATATGCACGCCAGCCAAATTACATGTCAACAAATGTGGTGAGAACTTTATTATTAAATTAAAATAGGAAATTTATTTACAATATTTATAATAAATGCACGAAATGGTGACCATTGCATTCAACGCATTTGTGAACTCTTCGTTTTAAATTCTCGGAAACGTTCTGTAAAATATGACAAATTCAAACTGTCATTTTGACAGATAATTCTTACTGAGAATGGATTAAGCTGAGACATGAATTTTTTTTCATAGCCCACCGGGAACTGAAATTTAAATGATCGCATGCTATAACAAGAAACAATTATAATGAACTGCATGAAATAAGCCGCATACGCAGTAAAATTAAAATATATTTCGTATTAGCCAAACGAAGATATACACGAACATAGCAATAATTCAGACGACTGTATGTAATAGCGCAACGCTTTGTAGCTCTATCACATAATAAAAGAAGCACTTGCGTATTAATTTAAGTCATCCCTGTTTTGGTAGACTTGGTTCCCGGGCAAATGAAGTATGGGGGATATTTTGTACCCATGAAAACATCCTCACTTCTATATTTGTTTTTTTATATTTGAAACGCTCCACCGCCGAGTTACTTTTATACATCTACAATGCAGTATGCGCATGTGCATGTATGTGCAGCTGGATGTCTAGCTTCGACTTGAAATTTCAAATTTGTTGATTTCTATAACCGTTTGTTTTTTTCATCTAGTAAAATTGTATAATAAACCTTGCTTTATTGTTAAACTAAATTTTGTAATCGTGTCAATTAACGTATTTTTAAATAAGTAGCTTTATATATGGTGGCACCATCACATCTTACAACTTCTATTATTTAAGTTCTATCAGTTTCTTCCGCTTTGCGCAATAAAGATATTTTCTTATTGCAATGATGTGCAAATTAATACTTCTTTGAATTTAAGCAAACATTGATTTAGGTTAAGTATGTTTATAATTCAATAATGACATTTTATGTCATCTAATTCTATTTCAGCTTTGTAAATATAGCTACTCAAATTATTTTTAGGAATATTACGGAACAAAGACGCACAGCCACATCTAATAGAAGAAAGGTGTGCAATCAAACACGCAAATGTAATAGAGAATACTTTATCTATGTTGAAGCTACCATAATATACCGTATAAGCTACAATGTAAATTGACTTTTCTAATTCTTTAGCAGTCGAATGTCTTTTAAAGACGGCTTTTCTCACGAAAACGGTAATTGCTTTAAGGTTTTTTAATCAGCCCGACTAATAGATTTTCTAAACACTAAAAATTCTCTATTTTATTTCTCGTCGAATTTGCACAAACCAAACAGTAAGACTATATTTTAACATGTCTGTATCAAATCTTCCTTAAAAATAATATATCGTATTTCAGAGTTTTGACGTTTTCTATTTCACAAATTATGATTTTTCCCAAATTAAAACATATTCTTTTTAAGAACTGATATTTTGATATGAATGTAGACTCGAAAAAACTGATCACGTGTGCAATTTATAACATGAACTACATTTGTCACATCCAAAAGGTTGTCAAACACTAAATAATTGCATTTTTATTTTCGGATACTCTATTTAAAATATAAGTAAAAGAGAAAATATTGTTTTCGTCCTAAATTTTCGATATCGAAATTATAGTGGAGATACACGTTTTTGGCTACCTGCGTTCGAAATCATGTTTTTAGAAATTTATCTGTGTGTCTGTGACTGCGAACAAGATATCTCGAAAATGAAAACTCGTAGACAAACAAAAGTTTGTTTAAATTTTATATATACAGTGCTTTCATAAAATAACGCATAAATTCGATAAAAACTGATCTAAATTTTATTTTGAAAATTCGCTCAGGCATGTTAAACGATTAAAATAATTTGCCATTGATTTCTTAAAATTTTCGGCCATTTTTCAAAAAATTATGACGCCATCGATATTTTCTTTATTACGAAATCTTAAATAGCGTATTTGTTTATGTACAAGGTGAAAATTGATGTAGGCGACCTAAGAAAATTTTCAAGAAAAATGACATTGAAATTTAAAATACAAGGTGAAAACTGATGTAGGCGACCTAAGAAAATTTTCGAGAAAAATGACATTGAAATTTAAAAATCATAAAGTTTATTGACAATGCTAAATTATAAAAAGTAACTACATTAAGTGTTCAAACTGTGCACCGTTGACGACCTCACAGTAACCAAGGTGACTAACAAACTCTCTTTACACCTTGTTGATAACTTCTGAAGAGATACGTCCAATTTCTGTACGAACTCTGTCTTTTAAATCTTCCAAATTCACTGGCCACTTACAGTATATTTTAGTTTTTGTGTCCCCATAAAAAGTAGTGTAAGGGTGAAAAATCTAGCGATTTAACTGGTCATTCAATCGGCCTCCTTCTTCCTATCCAACGATTTGGGATAACCTCATCTAAGTAGGCTCAGACAGGGGCTACGTAATGTGGAGGTGCCCCATTCTGCTGAAAGAAGAAGTTATTCCTGAGAAGATTAGCTTCTGCTGATTTGGGTACAAAGCTATTAGTGCGGGGATGAGGTTTTTCCAAAGAAAATCTAAATACATCTCACCGGTTAAATTTTTGTCGAAAAATAAGGCCCTAGAATTCTCCTGTCAACGATACCGCACAACACATTCACTTTTTTAGGTCTTTGAGTGTGGCTCCATCATCCAATGAGAACTTTCTACAGCCCAATAATTTTGTTTAATTAAATTAGCATTTAAAAGGAAGGTAGCTTCACAAATTACGTTAAATTTCATGACATTTATCATTTAGATTTTTAACTATTTTGACAAAATTGAAATTATACAAAACACAAATGATTGTAATTAGTAATATATGAAGATATTTATCAAAATCAATTTAACGTCGTGGAAAGCCGTTTTATAGAAATTATTTAAAAAATCTTTTTAAATTCAATAATACAAATATATACATATTTAAAACATGGGCGCCACTACGCTTTTCTGTCTACTAACTGTAACTCCTTGTTAGAGTGTTGCATAAAGAATTCAAGTTGATAAATGGGGTTTGTCGAAAGTGGAGGGCACCAGAAATAAGGAGAAAATATTTGCACAAAATCAAGATGCATAATATCAAATTAAAGATTTCCAGGCTTGGGCAAGCGATAAACTTTATTTGCAATACCAGGTATGCAAAATTAAATCTTAAATAATTTGAAAAAATAAAATTCTTAGCTTAAGACTAATTATGAGACAGGTTATTTTTGATTGTAATTACAATGTAAGAATACAAATCAAATACTGATTTAATCAAAATGATCCGATATTTGTGAAATTTTGCACATAGTCATAATTTTTATTCTGAACAACTTTTCTTGGTAATATTTTGTCGTATTTTGACCGAAATGGCACTTTGCTTAAACATAAAGTTTTTTTTTTCAATTTTTAAGACCGTCATGAATTTTAAAAACTAAAAAGTGGTGAAGATTCTTTTCAGACCAAGCAGTATCCCAAACCTTCAAAACGAAATTCAAAACTTTCGATCAATTGCACCTATAGGTAAGTCAATCTTGGGATACACTGTATTTTTGGAAAGTAGAAAAATTATGCAATTTATTAGTTTTCATTAAAAAATACAAATTTGTGCTATAATCTGCAAACTATAAATGCAACTTACAATTTCGATTCAAAAATATATTCTACATAAAATGTGCCTTATAAATGTTTTAATGAAATTTTGAATTCTTTTAAAAATGTGGAAATTTTCAATTTTAGCTTATAACACAAAAAATATCAAAGATGGCTAGATTTTATTGATGAGCATAAACTAAGTATTAGAAAAGAACCTTAGAACGCGATTGCAGCATTTGTCTATTTTCTGTAATAAAAGCACTTTCCATTAAAAAACCATGGAAAATGGCCCATCTTGTACACTGTTTAATCCAGATAAACAGTATTGGTGAATGGTGAAATATAAAGTGTCTCAACATTCTGGTATATACAAGGTTGCCTGTTTGAGGCCTCCAAGGCCTAAAAATGAAAGCTTAATATTCCATGGTGATGATGTTCAATTCTTCTGTAGTTATTTTAAAATTTTTAAATCAAAATAACATCAGAGTTATTAAACATCCACCATACTCGCCTGATCTCGCGATGTTGCGACTTCTAATTATTTTCTAACCTAAAAATTTACGTAATCTCCGTTTTATTTCAGAAGAGATTAACCTGTTTCTAAAGGGGTATTCTGATTCTATCCATAAACGAGTGGCGTGCTCTCGGCCGTTTTGGAAAATTCGGCTTCAAACATACTTCTTCAGATTTGTTCCTTCTAGTTTATATATTTTCCCTGTATCTCAATAATAAAACGTAGCTCTTGTATAATATTATTGAGAACTCATGAATCCGAGTTTTTTAATTAATAAAATAGTGTGCCTGAATTATGAAATACCCCTCTTCTATACCTCGTGGCAAAAAGGTCTGGAATATATTCCAAATAACTAAAAATGGTTTTATTAATTTTTACGATACAGTAAAAGATTTGAAATCGAGGGGAAGAACTGTTATTCACGTAGCTATACAGGGTAAGTAACAAGTAAAGTCAACTTTTTATTTTTAAATAGGACACCTTATATATTTTTTAGGATATTGATAGATCTCTTGAGGAAAAATTCAACGGTATACGGTTTATTAGGTCTAGCTGTTGAAATTACAGATTTATTACAAATTAATGTTTTTATTTAAAAATTTAGTTTAATCGACTTACCACATAAGTAACTTCTTAAAAAAACAGTATAGCAAGAACAACAAGATAAACATTAATGTTTCAAGACATTCAAAATGTCTGACATTGTTGGCTAAACAATGAGCAACCCTGTCGCTGAATCCTTGATTCACATTTTTGATGACATCTTGGCGAATTCTCTTCAGTATTCATGGGTTTGTTCTTATAAACTTTATTTTTTATATGGACCCATAAAAAAACTGAAAGAGTCAGGTCGGGTGACCTGGCAAGCCACTCAATCTCACCCCTACGACCTATCCATTGATTCGGGAATGTTTGGTTTAAATATTATCGAACCTGGAAACCGAAATGTGCTGGGGCACCATCTTGTTAAAATCACGCATTTCCCCTGACAGCATAAAGAGCTTCCAAATTAGGCAAAACATATTGCTCAAGCAAATCTAAAGAAATTTCTGATATAAGATTTCCATGTCTAAAAAGGCCTGGCCAAAAATTCACTTTTTGCGGCCTTTGAATGTGAGCTTCTTCCATCTATCGTGGATTATCTGCAGACCAATAGCTACAATTATGTCTGTTGACAAAACCATGTAACGTAAAAGAGACTTCATCCGAAAACAGGATATTGTTGACAAAATCAGGATTAACATTATATGTCTGCATAAGACGTTCGCAAAATTCTGATCTTCGATCGAAGACGTCTTCGGAAAGTTCCTGTACTAAATGGACTTTATAAGGACGAATTTTCTCACTCTCAAATAAATTTTTCACTGACTGATGGCAGATGTCGTGGTTTGACGCTGACTGTGTAGACAAAGTGCTGGGGATTTCCATGCACACCAATTAAAATATCTAGGGCTTTATCACCACTAGTTGCTATCTTTGGTCGTCCAGATTTTGGCGGGTCTTTAACACTACCAGTTTGGTTAAATTTTTTCACCACCTTGCTTACGCAAGACTCAGTTATTACAGGTCGATTTGGATAAAGCTGATTAAATAAATTGCATGCCTCCTCCTGCGTTCTTTTACGGTCACCATATCCGACCATCACCAAAATCTAAATTTTTTCTTGTTCGTTTAAAGCTACCATTTTATCCTCAAAACTTTTTAAAAATGCTTCCAAAAAAATACTGGTACAATTGACGTTCTTAAAATAATCTGATATGTTTTATTTATGTTATTAGATTACCATGGCCAAGTAAATTTTTAAATAAAAACATTAATTTGCAATAAATCTGTAATTTCGACAGAAAGGCCTATTAAACCAAACATCGTTGAATTTGTCCTAAAGAGATATATCAACATCCATAAAAATATACAAGGTGTTCCATTTAAAAATTGTAAGTTGACCATACTTGTTACTTACCCTATATAACTACGTGAACGACAGTTCTTCCCCTGGATTTAGAATTTTTTACTGTATCTACCAGCAAATATTTGTAAAAATTAATAATACCGTTTTTGAGTTATTTGCAATATTCCAGGCTTTTTTGCCAGCCGGTATAACTTTTGAAAACGTGTGCAAGGATATGAATGAAAATGCAATATGGACCAAATTAAGATGTAGTAAAATCATAACATTCAAAGTTCTAAATATGTATCATTTCATTAATGTGCCATTTGGTTGCAATTATACGTCATCTGTTGCTGAAAAGTGGAATTTAGCTATCTAGACTCACTTTTAATATTAAACTTACACTGCATGCGTCTACCCTAGGTCACAAGCACCTTCATTGATTTTTTGATTAATTGTTCCACTAACTTTGTTATTGAAACGTTTTACGTATAACAAAATTAAAACAACAGTTTTATTTGTTTGTATCTACTCTGAAACAACACACAAATTTAAGTAATTAATCAAAAAGGTTTGAACCCCTTTTTTCGTATAATTGTAGAAATTCTTATTAAATTAGCATTAACGTTTTTTTTTATTTATATGTGTTTCGTTAGCCGAAGTAATATTGTTGAATTGTTTTATTTGTATTCAAGGACACATAGATCCATGATAAGCTTTTTAATTTCGGGTTATTGGGTGCGCTGTATTAATTATATTCCAGGGGTGAAATATTTCAAAGAGCAACAATTTGGTTGCCGGTTGTATAAATTTGCAAATAGAAAATTACAAGTAAGTTTGGGTACAACAGAAACCCTAAATATTTACTAGTTGGTTGAAAATTTATCATATAGTCTATGAGGCAGTTTGCTATAATATTAGCTTAGTGGGAAACCTTTACACAAACTTTGCAAAGTAAATACTATGCTATGTTAAATTATACAAACTATTTACATTTACAGACTAAATAAATATACCACAATATTTGCAAAAATATAAACTCGAAGTTAATTTAAGCCAAAAATTAAACATAAAGGTAATTAAATAATTTGCTATTAACTATAAATACACAAATATTTTCTCCGTAATCTTCCAGTCGTCCAGGAGAACCATCCTAGTTTGTAAATATTACAGAGAACAATACTCTTATTGTTAGTAAAAGATTTCAATAACATCAAAAATGAAAAAGAAATCAAGAGAAAGTCAACACTGTGTTGGCGTTCTCATGTCATATTTATACAGGGTGTCACATAAGTACGGCCTGCTACTTCAGCAGCGTATTCTAAATGTAAATCTAAGACGAAATTACTAATAATTTTTCTTTCTAAAATGCTTCCTAAGAACGATATAGCTCTATAAAGATAGCGCTTTTTTGATCACAGCTATCGGACGATAAGAGATAAATCGATGAGATTTTGGATTTAACATGACTGTCAAATTTGCTAGAACAGTCCTAAATTAAAATTTGAAAATGCTCAGAGGTGTCGGTTATCGGGGGGGGGGGGCAGCAGAGGG
>JAHWXV010827773.1:0-11727 GCA_024586415.1 Phrixothrix hirtus
AATTTCTAAAAACATGTTTTTCGGACTCAGGGGACCTGAAAACGTGTATTTCCGCTAAAAACTGGACATCGAAAATTTGGACCGTAAGAGAAAGTAAAAAAGCAATTTAAATTCAAATAGTAGAAAGGATTGCTCTTACGATCAAACACATGAAGTACGAAAAAGCAGGAACAGTTGACATACCTTCCAAGGTAGTAAGGGTATTTAGAACTCCTGCATTTTACCATGGTTTCTAAAATAATACCATGATAATTCGCTAATAACAGTAATAAGTTTGTAAAATAAATAAAACTACATTAATATAGGCCATAATGTTAATTGCAATACATAATCAATTAAAAAAATGAAAACAATCAAATATTATTTGAATTTCCAAAAAGTTACAATTTTAATATTTAATGAAGTAAATAATTGATTCTTAAATTTGAATCTAAAAATGAATAAAACCCTACAGAAATAAGAAATTTTAATTTCGAACCCGGAATAAATACATTAAATCTATGAAGCCAGAACGTTACACCCAAATTTAAAATTCCAACCCCAAATTTAGAATCGAAATAAAGAGGCACGAAGTTTTCAACCTTTCTGTACAAATCAATCATCAAATATCAATTAATTCCATAAATAAAAGTGCAAATAATTTTAAACGTAGAAGTAAGCATTTCTTTTAATATGTAGAACCTCTATCAATTTGTATAAGGCCATAAGCAACATGTTGGTTTATCGAAAAGTAAAAAGCTTTCCGCAAATAAATTGTAAAGGTAATTGGTTTTACTACCTTTTGGAAAATAATAGTTATTTGAAAATCTTACCAAGTTATCGCCGTTTATTTCGGGTGAAAATATTTAATGATCACTAAATTGATACGCATTTACCGAGTTGAATAAAACCAAATACTTTAAATCATCCAACGCATAGTGGTTAATGTAGAACAAAGAAAATTCTCAATCAAATATCTAGAATATTAAACTCGTGGTGCGATTAGCGAAGAAAAGTATAAATATTCAAAGAATAGCATGAATAAATCAGAAACGTGAATTTTAGCAAAAAAATTGTTGATAAACATCAAAATAAATATATTTAAATGTTTTCACAGTTAAAGCTTAAACTAGAAAAGTACTTGTAAGTCGACAATTCTGTCTAAAAAAGAATTCCACCGAAGAAATGCTTCGGTACAGTAGAAAACTGGAATGTGTAGTAATTGCAAATTTAAAATACTGAAAATCAAATAAAGAAAAATTAATGACACCATCAAGAATAGTTTTTTAGGTTAAACTAGATGATGTATTGAATGTTATAATATGGAAATAATCCGAAAAATTAAAATAATTTAAAAGAAACAAGATATGTCAATTTAATCTAAAAGCAGTGCGTACAGAATATTTCTTATAGAAATGAAATAATAGTTGTAACATGACCTAACAGGAAATCTATATATTGCCAGATTTTGTTGGCGTTCCGCGAATAAAGAATAAAATATTTTCTGCCATGTATTTTATTCTTAGAAACGGCGATGTTGACAGGACAACGAGGAAATAAAAAGAAAGTAGAAAAATAAATAAATTGGGTGGTTTTTTTTTTGGTCCGACAAAAACACGATAGACGCGTTCCTTTCACGTCCGTGTCGATTAAGAATCTAGTCATTCCAGTAAGTGTGACAGAGAAACGTAATTGTTACGTCTAATAGAGTTCGGTGACATTTCGAAATTGGTACGAATTCGTCGAGTAGTTGGTGTAATAAATTCGGTCGTGTGTTGGCTCTGTGTTAAAAGCGTTCAGTGTGTTTATGGACTCAGCATAGTGCAAAATGTTGGAAGACCTGACCTAAGAGATGGAATGGTGTATCTCTGGGGATTGACCAGCGCGTTTCACGCCGTAGCTGTTTTTTTGAACCTATGAAGTTCTTGCGCAGGTGCGGGAACCCATAAGCCATCACGACGGACCATTTTGGGTAATTCGACAGACCAAACTAAGGTACCCCTTTTTGTTATTGTTCTCTGGTTTCGTTACTGGTGGCCTACGAAAGTCGTAAGGACCAAAAAGGTCATCGGCGACCGGCTAGAAGTCAAATTTAGGCCACGTCCCAGCATTAGCCCTTTTTTTTGCGAACTTAAACCTTCCTGTGTAATGGGAGATCACTAATACATATCTTGTGTGGAGATCGTGGTCGCATACCTGCGTTGACAGTGTCTAAATATAGATCAACCCTAATTTCACTGTCAGTAGTTTTGAGTAGTTCTATCCGTATTCTCTTGAACAAGGCCAAATTCAACGGAAGGAGAAGTTATTCTGTAACCTTTTTGTAACTTGTTGTTTGTGTGTATGTTAAATAAGCCCTTTTCGTTGTCAATGGATATGTCTTGTCATTTAATTAGACTTTTATTTCTGACGGTAGAATAAGCTAATTGATAATATCTCACATTTCAGAGGATATGTACTAATGCAGGTCCCCTGTAAACCGCGATCAAAATTGATACTAACCTTTACGGTCTTAGCAAAAGATAACCCCGGGACAAATTAACAAAAGATCAATGGAACTGCTTCTAGCTATTCTGAGAATAATTTCATACCTCGAGCGGCCATCTGAAATAGTGGCACCCTCCTTCCCTCCCTATACCTCGATTTCTGCTAGAGCGCTGATGGTGCTGGTGTAATTCTTAGGGACCCTCCTTCCTTCGACGAGCTAGCGGCCCACCAGTACTGTCGTTGGGTGTAATGCCAAAGCGCTCGTGACAATATGCAGTTGTAAATTTTACTACAATTCGCATGATGTTTTATGATGCCACTGCCACGAAGTTTTTACTCAAGGTATCCGTCTTCATCCTGGGCTCAATTTTGCACGTAATATTAGTTGGAGGATCTCATACTTCTTATTCCGCATGATATGTCCTAAGTATGTGAGTTTCCTCGATTTTATGGTAATTAGTATCTCTCTGCTGCGTTGAATATCTCTACCTTTAACCTCTATGAATTAAGGTTGGCATAAGATACGTTTACGTTGAACCAACTTCTAGTTCAGTTGGTCTTCACCTAGCTTATTTTCAGGTGGAGGTTTTTGGGCAAATTCGAAGTTGCTCGTTATTACTGTTAATAAAAAGGTAAAGACTCGTCAGTATTACATAGCTACTTTCGAGCGTAGCTGTGTGTACTATCAATTCTGTATATTTTACTCTTGCCTATATAAATAGACAAATTCTAGGTTAGTCGTTCTACTCAAATAAACAAACATGTATTTTTGTACGTATCTTTACAACTATGTATGTACATATACTACTGTGATTTGACATGCAAATCCAGTGTGTTAATGCGTGTGTTTCAATCGTCTGTATCATGCAATTTACAAGGATCCCCTAGAAAGCAAAGAACGCTTTGCTATAACCAAAAAAAGAACGAAGGATACCATCATAAAACTTTATTTACAACATCACAGCACCTTAATCTATTTTTCGATGTAATTACCGTAGATGTCAAGGCACTTATTGTATCGTGTGACCAAATTTTCGATACCGATGTTGTATTCTTCAGCCGCGAAAGATCGGAACCATAATGTTATGGATTCTTTGAGAATTTCGTCGTTGTCAAACTGTTTTCCGCCTAAAAACTCCTTCAATTTCGGAAACAAATAGAAATCGCTTGGTGCCAGGTTAGGACTATAAGGAGAATGCCCAAAGATTTCCTACCTAAGTCTTTGAAGTTTTTCCTGTGTTTATGCACTGGTGAGAGGTCGAGCATTGTCGTGGATCAAAACCACCTTTGACGACAACATTCCGTGTCTTTGTTTTAAATGGCGTGCCTAAGGCGTTTCGGATTTTCAATGAAGCCCGCTGAGTTTATTGTTTCACCTCTTGGCATGAACTTCAAGTATATTAAAACTTTTTGGTCCCAAAAAACCGTTGCCATCAATTTTCTCGTGTTTAAATTTGGGTTTTCTTTTGTCGATCTTGAGGGTGAGTTCGAGTGATGCCATTCCATAGATTGATGATTCCCGTATTGAGTCAAAAATTCAAAGTCTGCTCCCATCCATTTCGTTTTGTGGACATCCCTCAACGCCTTAGGCACTCAACGAGTACAAAGTTTTTTGTATCAGTATTTTATGTAGCAGAGATCGTGAAATTTGCAAAACATATTTGTGCAATACGCCTAAAGTGAAACGCCGATTTTCCTGAAGTTTTCCTTCAACTTTCACTTTCAATTCGTCAGTAATGAGAGATGGCCTTCCACTCCGTTCTTCATCGTGCACATTTGTTCTGCCTTGGTTAAACATTATACACCACTTCCTCAAAACGAGGACTCGTTTATTACATTTTCACCATAAATCTTCCTATACATTTCGTTAGGCCGAACATTTTATGCATTTAGACAACGAATGATACTACGCACTTCACATTTGATGTGATTTTCTATTGTAATAGCCATTTTAATGATCACAAAACACACAAGCGTAATCTCACCGCAACGAAACTCGGCTGACACAAGCGGGGACCCGAATTGACAGGTGCACATTCAGTCGCGGTGTTGGGGATCGGCGGCGCGTGTGATGCGCAAAGGGAATTAAGGATATATACCAAGTAACAAAAAAGAATGGAATATCCTATATATCCCTATACATATTTTTTTTATCAAAAAATGTTTTAAATAAAAGTTTTACAACAATACTTTTTTCATCATAATCAGAAGTTCGTTTGTTATTTTCATTTGAAACAAAAGCGCAGCGAAAATTATTGTGATTTCTTTAAACGGTTATGTGCTCTCCTATTGGGCTTATCTGATAGATTTTTATTATCCTTTCAGTAATAATTTTAAAATTTTAAAAAAATTTCTAATAAAATTTCTTTGACATCACCTTGAGTAACTTTAGCACAGTTCATTCATACAATTTGTTGACGTCGTCGTTTTGATTTACAACGGGATATTTGAGCTTTTGTTAAAGAATTGAAACAACATTTGAATTATCCCTAAATTTGTCGTAACAACGGATATAGGTAAGTTTAACAAACTCCTAAATTAAACCAATTTATTTAATTAAATGTTCAAAATGTCGTCTGTCAACGAAGAGGCAATGTCCCAATCAACCACAAAAAGCACGAACAGCATTATTTAATGAGTAGAGGGCCATTTGTACTGCTTCATTTCGTATCCGTTGTTTCAATTCTACTAAATAGTTAGTTATGTAAGCTTTTTCAGATTATCAAGTGTACCATCGCAGTTGCGATTCATATTAAGAGCTACGACACGGAAGTAATGTCTTCCTGTCGCGATTTCGACATTCTTTACTGCAGTTTCGTTTGTTCTGAGTTCCGGATTTAAAAAAATACAATTTATCGTCTTAATGATAAATTTAGGCGAGATCCTTAACATTCGATCACATAGAACCATTATTGGGCTTCCTCTAAGTTCCGTTTGTCTCTTTTAATTTCACCGCATATATCACGATGTAAGTTACATTTCAGAAGTAAAATTGTTAGACTTAAGATAACAACTTGAATTACAATTTAAATTTGGCAGCTCTACGAATTTATTAGGGTAAAATGATTTTGACTTTATCAGCACATTGTTTTTACATTACATTCATTCTTATTGTTGGAATGAGCCTTAACTTCGAACCAATTTGCTTTATCAATCTCTATTTGAATCATTCTAGTTTGTTAAAGTTGTTAAAAATTTCACCGTTTTATTAAGAATTCTTCTGAAATATTGCTAGTAATTCAGGCAGGCATTGCAAAACCTTTGCAATACCTTCGGAGAAGGTGCCACACTCCTTGGTGACTTCCACTAGGAGGCAGCCTGCTTGTAAGAACTTTTCAATGGTGAATTGCTGCTTGTTGGACTCTTTTGGGATTTCTAGGTCCGTCCCCTTTACTGCAGTGGCGCAAGACATGCTGCCGCGTGGATGTTGTTCGGGTGCAGATCTCGTTTGTGGCTCCGAGCGCCCAGAGCACCCCTTGTAGCTGGAGGTGTGTCCACCGCCACAGTTGACACACTTGGGCGGATCTTCTCGACATTTCGCGCATTCGCCCGAGCTGTGATTGTCGCCGCACTTAACACATTTAGGTGCCGCGTTACACCTTCGTTTCGTGTGCCCAAATACCTGGCACCTGTGGTACTGTACCACGCATTTGGACCGTCGCAGTGTTTGTATGGTGATACACAGCCCTAAGATGGCCTTGAGGCTGTATACTGCCTTCCCTTCTGGTGAATTTTCTATTTCTATATAGTTCAATGGCATCGGTGTTTTTTCCGCTACCCTGTGCATCCTCCTGACATATATCATAGTGAGACCTTGCCTTAATAAGTCATCTTTGATGTCAGTGGCGCTAATCTGTGCTGGTAGGCCGCGGACAACGACCCTTAGGGATTTCGCCTTATTATGAGGTACTTATGAAATGGGAGGTTCCGGTCTTTCAAGTACGTGGTGGATCTTCTGAAGTCTTCTTCAGTCGCCGGTTGTATTTTGATGCCAAGAGCCACATTCTTTGCTGTATTGATGTTGATTTCTAGTTTCTTGAGCTTGAGAACGATTGGCGGAACTGGAGATCTTCTCCTCTCCTGGAAGGCTCTTCTGCCTTGTCTACCAGCAGGTCGAACCTGATAGCCGTGGCGATCTTGGCAGCAGGTCTTAGTTTGACCTGCCTGGCGGGCTTGCGTTTTTTCCCTTTTTGCAGAAAAAAAAACCGTTGTCGGCTTCTATATGGGCATCTTCTTCACGGCCTCTTCGGTGATTTGCTGAGAAGTTATCGGCACTCGTGCGGTTGGTTTTGCCGCTTTGGGACTGCGCCAGTAATTAACGCCGATTTGGTTGCCAATGATGCAGCCGCTGCCTCCTTTACGCGCTCGATGTCCATGATAACAATTTACAAGTAGAAGGGGCCTAAGGTACAGCAAAAACAGCTCAGGTAACTGCTACTGCCACAGAACATGTCTGCACTCTATGACAGTCGCAACGGAACTACAACTGCCTGCTTGGTGTTTTCGGTCCCCTTTCTATACTTCTTGAAAGAGAAAGCGACGAAACGCTTGGTTGTGATTGGTAATTCTTGAATATCAATGGGAATCGTTCTTTCGAATTTCCATGTATTCTATATATGCGATATTTCCTGCTTTTTTATATGCAGTACTCCTAATTTAGTTATAGCAGAAAATATAAAGGTATTCTTTTAAATTATATTTTAGTTATAGTATTTCAACGCTAGAAATGGTAATTTCTATGCGAAGAAAATTAAATTCTATAAATACTACTTATTTATATTTCCAATTATTGCAGGTAAAATTAGATACTTGTAATTATGATTTTTATAAATACAGCAATGACAAATAATGGCAGAGTCATCTATTGGTTATATTAGGAGGTATTTTAATATAAATAAGATAAAGAAAAGATTCCTCCTAAAAATGACCTTTCACTTATGCCGAATTAATTTTTAAAGTTCGCGCCATTTTTAGGAGGAATTTTTTCTTTATTTTATTTATAAACAAAGCATTGTTCAGAATTTTAATTTTATTTAGGCATTTGGGTCGTAAACGTTATAATACTATGTATTTAAATTGAAATTTTTGTAAGTAAATTTTCGTACTAAACAAAAATAAATTGCACTTTAAGGGATTTTTACAACTGGAATATATTTTTTGTTAACCCTACATGTATTATTTTGTATTGTAATGGAGTTCTAAAAGAAAGCTACGTTAAATTTGTATCACCGATTGTACTTCGTTCATAACTGGTATTGTTCGTCCTTGTAACATATAAGTCCATTTTTGTTTAGCTTCGCTCAGCTCATCGTTCTAGCTAGAATGGGCAGCCTGTACGTTCACTAAGTTTAAGGAACACATATTTTCCGAACTGTTGTTAATTGTTATAGTAACGCCACGATAACGAGCACGTTATGGTTCATAACGGTACTAGTACTGTTACGAAACGGAGTAAAGGTTTGTTATCAAATTCTTGTAATTAGTTGATAATCGTCGTTAGTGCAAAAAGCGGTATACGATACACGATCGTTAAGCGCCTTAGTACAACAGGCCCTGAAAATAAGCAAAACTCGACCTGCGGGTCTCGCTTTCTAACTTTTTCTCGCTCTTGTATCGTAATATACTATTTTTTTAACCTCGTCGCTATCAACCGAGCATATTTCTATGCCTAATCTGATCTACAATCAACTCCTGCTAATCTCACAACCCGGCTTACCCGTAAATGTGACGTTTTTTTAGTTAGATGTTCGCTCCTAGCTAGTTTTACGTAGCAATTTGTATCTCAAGGTTTGTTTCTAACAATGTGTAAATAAGTTTAATGTTAATATTTATAGAGGTTTTGTATAATTCAAATATAGAAATATACGACTCACAACTACTAGAATCCAGTAGTAAGGATTAATATGAATGCCTTATAGAAGGTTGAGAAAAAACCAGAAAAGGAGCCCCGAAGAGTCGAGTTTTGTTTATTTTCAAGGCCTGTTGTACTAAGGCACCTAACGATCGTGTGTCGTACATAATTTTTTGCCCTAACGACAACTACAAACTAATTACGACAATTTGATATCAAACCTTTACTCCGTTTACGTGCTTGTTATCCTGGCGTTACTATGTCAATCACAACAGTTCGGGAAATACATTAGAACATGACAATCAACGTAGCCGGTAAATGTACAAAAACAGGTCGCTAGCGCAAAAAAATTCTTTCACCATTGGTGTCGCATATAAAAGAGGTTCACAAGAGCATTCTTTTAATATACATATACTTAATGATAATTATTAGTAAATTAAACCTTTTACTTTAAATCACAGTTTACCTCTATTCAAATGAATTAACAATAAATATTTTTATTATAGTTTTGAAATTTCAGTATAAAGTTCTAAACAGGTGACCTTTATGTAAACTTTGAATATAAACATTGTTGCTAAAATGGTATAAATGGGGGTGGTTGCGCCTAATCGAAGCATGCTAAGCACTTGGAACGCTATTTAAAGAACTTTTGACATTATTGATCATGCATGAATGCTAAACATTAAAAAAGCAATGAAATAGCTCAAATATGACTTAATCCTGGCATTATAACGGTTCTAATTGAGTTGCTACTACACTAATACTTAACAATACCAATTAAATACGCAATCAATCATAAATAATTCAGAATTCAGAAACCAAGGTCTTTAACTCAATACAACTTTAGAATACTTATCCCAAGTTAAATTGGAATTAACTAGACACAAAGTTATGCGCGTACATACATCTGAGGTTTTATAATTAATTTAAATCGAAGACTAAGGGTGGTGGGTTGAATAAAATCCAATTGAATATTTAATTGCAATTAAATTTTATACCCAAAATCTGATTTGTTAAAAGTATTGTATCTCGCAAGCTGTTTGATAGATTTAGTTGTAATCAAATATTTAACTTACCATTAGCAATCGGTCCTAAGTCTACTGAAGTAAATTACAAATTTATTATTCGATGAAGTATTGGCAATATTTAAAACAAAGTTAGGACAAATATCTCTAATTTGGATAACATTATTAGAGCAGCGTTGTTTAAATAAGTTTCAATATCTTAATGCACAATCCTTCGGGTGCTTTTGTCATGACTCAATCGTAATTTATTTATAATACGCTAATACAGTCGACCTTTACTACATAAATAGAAAGCATCCAAAACAGTGTAAGGATATCAATTTACCAGTTATTGCGAAGTTTCCTTTGGCACATATTCAAGGATATTTGTTTGACTCTTAAGGGATATATTTTCCCTCAATAGCATCTAAAGCAACTTTACATTTTATGTTGTTTCCTCTACCACTGTACTTCAATTAAAATGCTTTCTGATAAAATATTCTTTTCGAGAACTATGTAACAACAATTTATACCTCTATGTAATGTTTCGTCTTATTTGCTAGTATAATCGACCACAATTAGTTAATTGCAATTTATAAATGATAATATTGTTGAAAATAACTCAACATAAAGAAAAATATGTAAAAGCGAATTATATAAATTATTTTCAAAACTTAACCGAGTTGGCATATTCATTGCCAAAAGTTGAAAAAATTCTTAATCTTTCTTTAGGAATCTAAATAATCACTATTATAACAAATTTATACAGGAAATGCCACGGTGACTGTCTATTAAAAATACACGGAGAAGAAAAATAGATATTGATTTGAATTTTAGCAGTAGTCACAACGGCATAGAAACTATTAAGTGAAAATTTTAAAAACAATAGCACTTCCAGTTGTACTGGTAGATGAATATAACTTTGTTATTTTAAATAAATTAAGTCCTTTTTAATTCCTGATTCGACATTAAATTTTGAGTATTTTTGTAATACAATCTTTATACATTTTCCTGCCGTTTTTAAGATATTTGCAAAATAGCGCATGGAGCTTTAATATTCAGATTTTTCTTACAATTTTTGTTATTACTAGACCCCTGTAACTTTTTGAAAATTTAGCAATCATTAACTGCCTATAAACAGGGCGTTCAAAAAGTATTTTTAATTTCAAAAACTTCAAATGTTTAAAACTTAATTTTTTTCAAATGGTAACCTTACTACCCAACGAGATCAGTAAAAGTAGAAAATAATTCTATTCCGATCGGTATTGGGTATTCCTATACTTAAACTGGCCGGTTCTTAATTTATGTTAAGAGTCAACAATTTTGAGAAATTGAGCAAAGCCTTTTGTAGGTAGATAATACTTTTAATTTAAAATGTCGAATAATAATTACCCCAATATTGATTTTAAGAATTTATTCTACGTAAGCTTAAAGAATTATAATGCAAATTCGAAATATAGCATAAAATAGTAAAAACAAAAGTGTTCATTACATATTAATTAAAACAGAAATTAATAAATGTAATTAACATAAGCAAATATTTTAGTACTTTAAAAATTAAATTCAGAAAACCATTTCCTTAAAACTGTATAAATAAATATGAACAATTGAATACAATTCAAAACAATTTATAAAACTAAAATACAGACAGGAAACCCTTTTCTTAGGTAGAGACATATATTCGTTTCAATCTTAAGGCTCATTTAAGTAGTCATGTCGAGAAAACAGGCAAAGTGAATTTATAAAATAGGGATTTGGACAAGTTTTGACAAATAACGTTTTAACACAGTGAAATTTAATAGAAATAGTTTTAAAATGAAGTTTTGCCATTGGTAAAGACACATTTTATAAATGTATTGTCATGAAAACTGCAAAAGCTATATAACAGCTAACTTTTACAGACTCGGCGTCTTTTGATATTTAATATTTTGGTGGTCATCCGTTTTTCAGTGATAACCATTCCTATGTGCAAAAGTAGTGCATCAAATTATAACGAAGCCTAATAAGGAAGTCTAGCGTGGACCTTTTGAAGTTAAAGCGAGCATAATCAAAGCCAAAGGTAAATTACATTAAAGTGACACGGCAATATAAACAAATTCCTTGTTACGAGTCCTTCAAAAAATTAAACAAATACGAACACACTGAAAATTAAACTAAGTGAAGTTCAAATTAACATTTAAACAAAGTCAGTGAGTGAATTAAGGTCTAGACTCATTTATTAAACTAAATACATTGATTAAATTGAAGATTTGTATATTTATTGATTGCGCGCTTACAACATTTAATTATATTAAAATTCACAGAGTCTGAAACTCCTAATTGTTTTATGATAAGTATTTGATTTTGATTTTTTTATATAATATTTTAATAAATAAATTGAATTAGTTATCTCTTTATACGCATAAA
>JAHWXV010827799.1:0-16064 GCA_024586415.1 Phrixothrix hirtus
AGATTATTTATCTTCTTTGTAAAGGAATTCTTAAATTAGTTAGTGTCTTCAAATTAAATTCATTATAAAAGAACGTAAAATCTAATTTACAGTCATTAAAGTGTTCGTTATTTTCGATCAATCTTTATAAATGCGTTCGTTAAAAGAAATTGTAGAATGTACGTTAATAGTTGCAAATTAGTTCGGGACTTGAGATTTTGTTCGTTATAGGCGATCGTTCGATATATCACAGGTTCGCTAAATAGAGTTTTGATGTATTTATTTCAGCTTATTTTATGACAATGTTTAGAGAAAACGCATCAAATTAAGGCATAGTTGGTTTAGAAAGTTTGTAAAAATTGATAACATTAATGTTTGCCATTTTAATATGAAAATTTTATGAATTTCCATTTCAATATTGACATTTAATAAAGTTAATTTTTGATGCCTTTGAAAACCAAATGTTACCCATCTAAAAGAAGCGCGTTGTGGAAATCATATGCATGTCATAATGTATCAATTATGACACACAAATTGGTACAGTTTTTTTATTTAACATCAATACATCTTGAGTTATTTTCCCACACAGTTAGCTTGTATATTTGCACCCACCTACTTTTATTTCACCCTTAAAATTTGTTTCTGCCTTTTTAAATAATGAGCCCAGATTTGCAGAAGGATCTGTGACTATTCCGATGCCCCTAGCCCGGCATTAGAATAAATGAGTTTTGTTAGGCAAGATCATTATATAAGTAATTGTTATTTTCTCTGTCTTTGCTCAACTTAATTTCTATAAAAGTTAATGATTATGAGCTATCTTTATAATACTTATAATAATTATAGCCTAACCTACCATAAGAGTTTTATGGTAATTAGTGATTAGTTTTAACTTATCATTTAAACGAATACTTCTAAGCAATTAAATTGACTCGTAAATATCAAACGTTAAATATTAAGGGTAATCACACAATAAAATACCTCTTGAACATCTAAATGTAATTTATATACAAAATGAGACCTAAAAAGTAAATGTTCTGCAGCACTTACCTTAATTAACATGCAGATCGTTATTTTTTCATATCTTGGAAATAAGGGTAATGAAATGTATGGAGAAAGCTCAGAAGTAGACCAATTAAATTAACTTCTAATGGTAAAATCTATAAATTAAATAATGCGATATCATATCTGTACAAGATTAATTAATATCTAATATGCGAAATTCAAATTGTATTTGCACGTACACGATATCTAAAAAGGCGAATAACAATGGAACATAACATTAACAATTCAGTTGTAGCGTACGGTGTTTGGTTCATGCGTGGTGTGAGAACGTGCCATTTTAAAATTAATTTGAAGTTATGACATTAGTTACTTTCCTATACACCTACACTATAAAGTTTAAAATTAATTTAAAAGCATTAAAAGGCAATAATGCACACATATTATTAAAATATTAATTTATATTTATTTTTGGAACGATAATGGTAACGATCACCCATTCAATTAACTGGATATGCGGAACGCTGTTTAACTCCGAAGATTTTCCCAGAGAACCCGCTTCAATGAATTTTTTTATAGAAACCGATTAATTCGTGTAAAAGAGAATCATGGGAGTAATTAACGTTGAAAGTTTAAAAATATCCTTACAACTGTTTTCGAGAAAACCGCAAAAGATCTAAAAATCGCAATAATAAAGTGGCACTTCCAGTCACTCCATTTTAATGAAATTCTTATTACTGCGTGTCAGGAAAGCAATAAACATAAATTTAAAATTTCACATTTCGCCAACATTAATTTTTAGATATATTGACATATTAACATATTGAACACATACACATCCGCACGCGCGAAAAACATGTTTTTTGACTCTGGGGACCTGAAAAAATGTATTTCCGCGAAAAATTGCACATTGAAAAATTTCAACGAAAACAATTTTATATTCTATTTTATACAGTAAAGTAAAGCAAATTTGCATTATCTTGTTAACAATTTGTTTAAAGAAGGAACAAATTACAATTAATTTGTTACACCTATGAGCATAGTGGGCGTCAAGTCCGCTCAAAATTCAAGAAATTAATTTTCATATGAATCAGTTTGTTAAGTAAGCAAAACCACGACAGTAAGACTAGTTACAATTCAAATAAATTAACTCAAATTCGGGAACGACGCGAAACACGAAATTTTAAAAGACATTCAATTACATAGTTAAGAATTTTGATGTATTGAAATCTAAATAAAGATGTATCGTTCTAATATTCATTTAGAATTTTTTTGATTTAAAACCCAGGTAAACTGCAGCTTAACACCTTCATTTAGACAATGTTAATTAATTCTTTAGTATTATAGTAAATCTTTTAGTAACAAATATTTTATTTTCTATAAATATATAAAAATTTCGTTCTTTTAAACTGATAAAATCTAAGCTGTAAATTAAATACCTTTAACATTATGATTAATTGCATTAATTCTTTTATTACTTTTTGTTATTTTATTGTTTTATATTTATTATGTAGCACGTGCAGATGGCAATTTTTATTCCGTATTTAATAAATAAATCTTAAACTGATATTGGTACTTATTCGAGAAAAATGGCAAAACTTGATTTTAACAATAGAGCCTTAACAGTTTCTCGTACTCGTACTCGTAGTAAGTGCCATTTAAGCCTCAAAAAGAGCTACAGCAAATGAGGTTGTTGACACCAAAGTAAATAGATAACCGCTCGATCAACCAAATAATTGTTAATAAATCAATTACACTGTCGCGACCAATATACAAGTGTTCGATTACAAACATAACAAAGATACTATATTTTTTAGAGCGGTTAGGGTAATATAAATATCAACACTTCCAATGCAACTTACTGTAAAGCTTGAGCTGACGTTGAATATAGCTGGGGAAGGCAATCCAGAATAGTATAAGTGTAACACACATCTGAACAATGGAACGCAACCTAGCTCATTGAATAGTTCTTTAGTACTCCATTGTAGCTCTTGTAGACGAATAAAAAGCACCTAATAAGAGGGAAATAACGCTCACTTCTATTTCTACAAATACTTTCCTTACAAAATTTCAAAATGAATTCCAGTTCTTAAGCATTATTTTAAAGATGTCCTAAATTTCTGTTTGATTTTGGTGTTAGAAAATAAACTATCCATACTTCTAAGTTATCTAATATAAAAGTGGACGAAATATTAACTTTAAAAATGGAAACTCTTTTTCTTATAACATTCAAAAAGGACTGGCTGCATTATTTTCGAAATAAAACGTGAAGTAGTTGAATAATTTGTTGACGAACGTCCTAGTTGTTGTATTACTTCTGATTTAGTTTTACTGGATTAGTACTGGGTTTATACGAAAAATAATTGCTACATACAACGGTTTGTTTACTATTTTACTAATTAATTGAATAAATTAAACTTTTTATTGAACAAATAAGGTAATAGTTTAAAAAGTTATTATTTACTTAACGTTCATAAATATAATGGTGCCCGAAAATTACATCTCAGATAATAAAATTTATATTACAAAACCAAGAATAATTGATGAATTTAAAAGATATGTTGAAGCGGAGGGTCGACTTATTCCACAGGAATTACTCATTATTACGTCTTATTTTGTCCGCTGCCTAGAAGAGTGTATTAAACACGATATAAATCGCGTGAGGCCTACAATATTTCATAAATTTATCTCTTAATCATACATTCCAATAAATCACATTGTTTCAATTGGTATTCCATGAACATTTATTTAGAAAATAGAATACTTCGTAATTATTCTAGAAATATAATTGTATGAATAAAACAGTTATCTATTCTGATCAAGAATTCTGTTCAAGTGCAAATAGACGTATTAATAACATTTACAGTTGAGACTGATTCAGTAAAAACTTATACTACACTTTAGCACATGGTTCAATTTTAATTTGAATTTGTGGCGGAAAAATATTAACGGTACTAAATAGTGTTGTCAAACTTCCAGTCGAAGAAAAGGACACAGTCATTGAAAACTGTTTACATTAATTACAAACAAATGATTGGGAGTGCTCCAGCGTATATGTGCCGTCCTTCACCTGAAGTGTCGCATTTCTCGGACTTTACTTGCGTGATCTATGTTTAGAACTGCATATTCCTTTTTAATCAATTAATTCAATGCATTTTATTTAAAATGTATCTACTTCTCTTCGTAAGAGTTAGGAATGTTTTGAAATACTTTTAGAACTCTTAATTCGGTAAATTACTAAATTTAAATAATAATAGGACGTTATTCATAAACGGCTTTATATACGGGATGTCTTCAAATAAGTATTTTTATAAAAATTGTCAGATTTGTTTTATTTAAGAGAAATGGTATTGAATTCATGATATATAACAAAATACAACTAAACGCATAACCTGAATTAGTAGTTCATTATTATTGTAGTCCTTCGCCAAAAAATCTAATATACGAGATATATTTCAAAAGTAATGATAACAACATTTTAGCAAAGTTTTTATTGAATTAATTTATAGCTTCAAATTATCCCTTTCAAAATGTGTCCCTTGGGAATGTACACAACGTCTTCAACGGTTGTTCTATTCTTCGTAACAATTTTGGAAATTTTGTTCAGTTAGACTGCTAAAACCTGTGTTGTCACTTTTTGAACGTTTTTTATTGTTTCCTAATTATGACCTTTCATTTGTTGCTTAATCTTCGGGAATATAAAGAAGTTGCATGGAGCCATATCTGGACTGAAAGGCGGATGTTGAAGCACTGGAACCTATTTCTGAACCAAAAACTCTCTAATCGACAATGAAGTGTAATTAAGGGCGTTATCGTGGTGCAAAATCCAAGAAGCGCCAAACTCAGGTCGCACACGTAAAACTCTTTTTCTCAAACTATCAAGAACTTTACGATAAAAAGTTGGTTTACTGTTTGGCCCTGCGGTATAAATTCTTTGTGAACAATTTCACAGCAATCAAAAAGACGATAAGCAGGGATTTGACTCTCGAATTGCTCATGCGCGCTTTTTTAGGCCGAGATCATCAGGGTGTATGCCACTCAGCGTTTTGCTTTTTTGTTTCAGGGTCATATTCAAATATCCACGATTCAGCGCACGTTATTACCGTGTACATGTTAAGCAATCCTAGATTTCCTTATTAATGGAAAGTCAATTCTCTTTTTGATTTTCAGACAAGTTCTTGGGCACCATTTTGCGAAAATTTTTCTTATACGTAGCTCATCTGTCAAAATGTGATAAACGGTATCTTTACTTATGCCTACCTTATTTGCAATCATCCTTAGTAATACTCAACTGTCATTTTCTAACACACTTTCATCGGTTTTCCATGTCGACGACCGTTCAGCACAACGTTCATCTTTAACGTTTTCTCGGCACTCTTTGAATGCCTTGTCCCATCTGAAAACCTGTACTGAAGAAAACTTAGCATCTCCGTGTGTTTTTTAACATTTCAAGCGCTTCTGAAGCTGTTTTGTTAAGTTTAACATAAAATTTGGTTGCGTACCGCTGTTCGACATTTGCCTGCATTTTACGTAACGCTATATTACAGCAGTACATTAAACAATTAGCGATACTGGCACTGTCACTGCTCTGAGCGGACTAAACCAATCCTGGCTGTGCACCTACCTCACCCATTAACAGCACGCCGGAATTTTGTACCGATGCAGTGTTGCCACATTGAGCGAATCAATTTTATTATCGTTACTTCTGAAACATATCGCGTAAATATTCAACGTTATTTACCCAAAGAAGTTAAAGTAATCGTTTAAGCGTAATCTAATCGTTGATTGTTATAGGGGAATTTTCAATTGTTTATTTTCACAGCTAACAACGACTACATTTCTATGTTGTATAAAATAAACAAATGGTAAATTTTAAATGAAAATTAGTTTTATATGTTATTGTGAATTAAGACGGTAACCGTTTTATCCCAAGCTTCAGTTATTAGGAGGATCTGCCAATGGGCCAAAATAGTGTTCTTAGAGGAGCATTTAATGATTTAATTTCAATTCCAAAAGTAATACAATTATTGTTCTACACTAAGTCTTTTTATTCTACCGGCCTGGTATACCAATTATCACTTATTCAAATTTTCAAATAAACTTTCACGTTCTGTTTGTGTAAGAATCTTAGATTTAGTAACCACCTTTTACCAAATCGCTATTTAAAATTATCATAAGTAATTTAGTTCTGTGCCAAATTCCTATTATTAATGTAATATTTGTTGTTATAGTCTACAATAATAATGCTTTTGAAACTACTTAAGATTTTTATAAAATGGAAGCTGGACACAATTCAAATAATTTTATAAGCTAACAAGATATTTTTTTCTCTATTAACCTTATCTGCTTTATTAATCAACAAAATCGACAAGTTATGTAATAGCAATGCAAACGTCGGCCTCGATTGGTGTATACACAATTTGCCTCTTCATTGAAGAGGCGCGGGTTCAAAGTCAATCGAGATCGCTAAGATTTTCAGCAGCAAAAAATTTAAAAACCATGGCTTCTTGGATACGGAAGTAAAATCGTAGATCCCGTGTGATATTTGGTACGACAAAAATCCTTACTAGCGGTGGAACTCCTTCAGATTCAGAAAAATTCTAGCAGGCATGGCGCAATGATTATAGTAGTATAAGCCAAAAGGGCTACGGGAATATCTGCACCCTGAAGTTTCAGTCAAAAACAAAACAAAATAATACAAAGTGTATGATTTAGAAAATATATATCTAAGACTTTAATATAACAACTGATTTCTAATGTTTTTTTTTCATTTCAGAATATCTTCTCAGGGAATGATCGGAATTAAAAAAACATTCTAAAATGGAAATTGAGGAGGAACTATTACAACTGGTAACAATGAACGACTCTCTAACAACCATAGCAGCCCCAAACACGTCAACAATAACACAAAGCTATACAACCTTACCAGCATCTTCAATAGCCCTTATATCTCAAGAAGTTCTTTTCGCCATAGTGTGTTTAGTTGGATTGTTAGGCAATACGTTAGTTATTTATGTTGTAATTCGGTTCTCAAAAATGCAAACTGTAACTAATATGTATATCGTTAATTTGGCAATAGCAGACGAATGCTTCTTAATAGGCATACCATTTTTGTTGGTTACCATGATTAAAAGTTCGTGGATATTTGGTGAAGTGATGTGTAAAGCGTACCTTATTTTAGCCAGTATTAATCAATTTACCAGTAGTATATTTTTATTTATTATGAGTGCAGATCGGTATATAGCCGTTTGTCACCCTATATCGTCGCCCAAATGGAGAACTCCATTTATATCAAGATGTGTATCGGTTGCAGCTTGGTTTTGTAGCATTATATTGATTATACCAATTTTTAGTCATTCAAAACAAGAAGAAAATTGGAGGCCCGGTGAGAATGGACAAAACATATCTGTTAAATCTTGTGTTATTGTTTGGGCCGAAAATTCAACAGAAAATTCGACCGAAAGTCAACAAAAAGCTACAACCTTCATTTTATATAGCTTCGTTTTTAGTTTCGCAATTCCACTTTGTCTTACTTTGGTATTTTATTGCCTTGTAATTCAAAAACTTAAAACGGTAGGTCCAAAAAATAAGTCCAAAGAGAAAAAACGTTCCCACCGAAAAGTAACAAATTTAGTTCTTACTGTCGTTACAGTTTACGTCCTATGTTGGCTTCCGTATTGGATTGCTCAAATAGCAATGACTTTTACACCAAGCAATGAAGGTCCATCACAGTTTGTTGTCACTATTCATCTTTTAGCGTTTTGTTTAAGCTACTCCAATTCCGCTATGAATCCAATTCTATACGCATTCTTAAGTGATAACTTTAAGAAAAGTTTTTTAAAAGCATGCACGTGTGCAGCTGGGAAAGATATAAATGCTACTTTACATCTAGAAAATAGTGTATTTCCACGAAAAAAACAATCTTCCGAGAAACACAGAGCAACAAGAGCCACGTCGCTATGTCCTACTAATGATGATGATGCTGGCTTACTTGTAAGTAAAGCAGATCCCTCTACTTCGGCCATAACACTTGCTTCTCGTTCTAATATAGCATTGGTTACAGAAAGTAAAGAAATAGTGCCCAATGATTTACTTACAAAAAATGGATTACCAATTGTATTGCATCCTACAACAAATCTATAAAACAAAGCAAATATTCTGTAAAATAGTTTTTAAAGTTTCAAGGTTAATGCATGGATTCCAATTTTTAAGACGAACGAATTTATTCAAGCAGAAATTAGTATAAGTAAGCACTAATAAATTAACATCCTAATATCTGGGTACCAGTTTAATTTTGGTTACCTGTTGGATTTTTCTACATAATCACTGGTACGTTTCGTCTTTCTTTAAGATGAAATGTTTGTAAATGTTCAAAGCAATTTTGTGAATAATTTTATACAAAATAATAACATAACTCGTTAAAATTCTCCGATTTTGAAACTGTTGTAGATAAATATGTTCTAGTGTAACCGATTTGATAAAAATTGTCATATGCTTATATGTATATATAAAATATTTTTATTACTGACAGGTTTTGAAATTGTACATAAATTAGATATAGTGTAAACATTAGAAGTAGCCCCATGTAAATGTGTTGTTGGTATTATAGTCAATTCACCTTCATTTCACATGAAATAGAAACTACGTGTGCTTATTATCTTATATGTATACATTATAAATGTTAGCGAAATGGTTAGAAATGGAATAGGCAAGATTTTATTCCTTGAGCCCTTAAAATCTTGCAAAAACTATTACATTTCTGTATCCAATGCGCTTAATTGTATTAGTAGGTAAATATTTAAATTGTTTAAATTTCAAAATATGAATGTAAATAAATTAAGTATACTTAAACATAACCGTAGAAGAAACTGTGATATTAACCTGTAAAGATTATCAATAGATCCGTTACAGCACAATTGAACGTTAAACTAGAATAGTAAATATATCAGTTGCATTTTTGAGAAAGGGTACCTGTTTTAAAAATGCATTAATGTATTATGTAAAAATTGATGTATTGTGTGAACTAAATTACTGTATACTTAATGTATGTGATGATTAAATTGTAGAAGCACGTTTGACTTTGTTCTTAGTTATTACTCATTTCTATATAGGTAATACTGTAAATTCTGATTTATGTGCAATTATTTGACTAATTTGATAAATAACGATATCACAATCGAAGGCACTCTGAAAATACAATTTTATGTCATGGAATACACAGTTGCCAATCATCATTTAGTATATTAAGGTCCAATATTTCAGTACTAGCTTAAGCTTTAGCTTACTTAAACCTTGCTTTGTGTTCATAGAAACCATTGTAGTAATAATCATTTCCACAGCAACAAAACATTGCTTAAGTAAGCTGCAGCTATAATTGAAATATCGGATCTAAGAGAACTAGGTACCTTTAAACAGTTGGTTAATAAGAAACTTACGATCTTTTTAAAACAAATAACTTTCTTGTTTTCTAAAGCAATTCTCTACAGCGAATCCATACAATAGAAGCCGGACTATTTGAGTTAATCTATTATTGACAAAAATTAACTTTGCACTTTTTATTAATTTAATTTGGAGTATAAATAATAAGTAAACTAAAGATATAAAGCTTAAGTAGTAACAAAATAATTCAATCAAAAACCCAAATGAATAAATGTATTTATTTAGGATTAATATTAAGGTTTAGAAGTTCTTATCAGAAACATGCTTTAACAGGAACAAAATAAATCATAGAAAATGGCATACACATTTTTATGGGGCATGTATGAGTTAATTAAAATATGTTTTGTATTTAAACGAGATACGGCCGGAAACTGAGTTCCGTTTGACAGGACAAAGAAAATAAATACAAATTCAGTAAAAAAGGTATTGTGAAAAAATTTTAAACGCTAAGCTATTTTTCTACATACTATCACCATTCTGTAAGCACTGCTCATAGCGCAGTAAAGCTTTTGCATTCCCTCTTCATAAAGAGGTGCCGTCAATGATGTTAACCAAGTGGTAATATGTTGTTTGATCTCGTTATTATTGTTGAATATCATCCCAAAACGCTCGAGTACAGATGCAAAAAAATATGAAAGTCACTAGAAGCGAGGTACGGGCTGTACGGAGGGTAGTTGAATTGTTCCCAGTCAAAATTCTCTAAGAGTTGTGTCGCATCCGCAGTATAAGGGCGAGCATTGTCGTGAATCAAAACAATGCTACTTGCGAGCATTCCTCGGCGTTTATTCTGTATTGCACAACGCAGTTTTTTAAGCATCTCGCAGTAAACATTTGCATTGATTATTTCGCCTCGCTATTAAAAATCCACCAGCAGAACGCCATGTATATTCTAAAACAGTGGGCACATGATTTTTCGATTTGTCAAGATTGGCTTGGCTTTTGTTCTTGTTAGTGACGAAGTGCGCCTCCATTCCATCGTTTATCTTTAAAAGTTTCATCAGCTACCTACATCTCATCCTCGGTCACTATATTGCTAAGAAAGTCATCATCTTTATCGTCTTAACGTCAAAAACTCAAGTGATGCTTCTTTTTGTATCTCTCGCTAAGATTTTTTGGCACCTAAAGAGCACAAAGTTTCCAAAAACTCAATTTTTAATGAATAATTTCATGAGGAAGTAATCTTGAAATTTTGTGCAACTGCACGAACCAATTTATCACTAATTAAAGACGGACACCGACTTCGATCGTCATCGTGTACATTATCATACGCTTCGTTGAACTGTCTAACCCACCTCCTTACCATTAAATCACTTATCACATTATCTCCGTACACTTAACAAATTTGTAAATAAATGTGGACTGGTTTAATATTCTTCGCATTGAGCAAACGAATCACAGACCTAATATCACAACGGGATTTTCAATTCATCGCCATTTTAAACAAGTACTACGAAGCATACACTCAACTAACTCGAAATAATATAATATTGTCCAGGGCTGGGCAATCATATAAAAGATGATATAACGTGTCATCGTCATCACCATGTTTCCTCCAAAGACGAATTTTAATTGTAGTCAAGGTGTTTCTTGAAGATAGTGTAAGCCTGGATTTCTTTCCTGCTTCATGAAAATAGCAAATAGATTTCTTTAGAGGCTGGACCTAAAATCAGTGCCGTAGCTGGTGGTTGTTTATCCCACCATTGTTTAATTTTGAAGTACAGGTCAGACTCAATGTTGGATTTTATGAGAAAGTTAGGTTGAGGGCGACTGTTTGCATACCAATGCCCGCCCTGGCCAACAAACCTGCATTTCTATTACCTACATATCCCTGAAAGCCGAAAATCCAGTAAATGGTCATTTTTTTGTTTCTACTTGTTAAAACCTGTAAGATCTTTCAGCATTCCTACGCCAGTTCAGATGATATGATTGGGTTTAATAAGACTTTTACAGCACTTGACTGTCAGTGAAAATAGCGTAGTATGGGTTGTGATAGTCGTTACTGATGCATTCGGACATGCAAGCCGAAATTGCATACATTTTGGCTTGAAACACAGAGACTTCAGGCTCTAGTGAAATGTTTAATTCCATTTTGGGAGCCTTACTAAAACTACCAGCTCTATTTTAACGCGTCTATGATTCAGATCAGACCTTGGTAATCGAGCAGTTGCTGTGTATTATTAATACAATCCGCCATCCTGGAAATTGCTGTCGAGATTAAAGTGCAATGATACGATCACCCGCACCCCATCATATACTCGGTAATCTGTTAATGTTTCAAATATGTCCCAGCTATAACCTTCCCACCCTATCTTTGGAAATAAAGCAGTTTGCATGCAGCTTTCATGGCTTCCTTGAAGACCCAACAGTTGGTATGGTTCTTAGGACGTTTATCATTCCTAGGCATGCCATACGTTGTAGTTGGTTGATACTCCTACAGTTGCTTTGACTTCTTGTACCCGGCCACTAAGCAAGTGAATTACAAGCGAATGCTGATTTGACCATCGTTGTGTACAGTTCATGTATCACTTTAGGAGTCGAGCGTCATGTGGCGCCACAGGTGCGGTGGCATATCCAAAGGAGGCTGTTGCTTTCTTTGCTCTTTATAATATGTGGTATTTTCATGCTAATCTTTGGTAAAGAATCACGCACAAATACTTAACATTAGAATCCCGGCATACGCAGTTTTGTTTAATGAAGTGAAGACCTTGAATAGAAGTCCTCCTTAGTTTTGCTGGGATTAATGGCCAGATGGTGGATGTTAGTCCAGTTAATTACTGTCTTCAGAGCATCTTCTGTAACGCCCATAACAATGGTTTTAAACTTCCCAGCGATATGCAGAGCAATATAATCTATATTGCGACGAACATTTCGTTATTGTTTGGGTTTTTATCGATAGCTTGCATATTAATTCTAAAAAATCGAGGTCGGCACAAAATATGGTTTGTTGAACTAATATTGTTTCAATTAACCAAGCGGATTTTAGCTCATATGGAGATTTTGGTTTGAGTTCGGACTGGTTTTGTAGGTTTTCAGCGTAGACGTATATTTTACACTTCTGTCTGTATACGTAGACAGATTTTGTTAGTTCAATTTCAATAAAAGTGCACGCATATACATTTATCCGTCATTCTTTTTACATACAAATTATTTATGTGATATGTTATGAACAACTGCATCTTAGTGTCTATTCGAAATGTATCATGCAATTATGTCACCAATAATATTCTTCGATGTATCAAGACGTCTATTTTGTTGTATACTGTTTCCATGCAATTAAGATTCGAAGAATTACTAGTAATGTTCGGTTTTGTTGTAAGGTAATTTGACTTTATTATTGGGGCGCAGTAGGTACCCAATAATAAAGGCAAGTAAAAAACGTCCTCGAACCTATATATGCTGCTTCCCGAGGTTCGACAGCATCCCAAATAGTTGAAAAACGTTATTTTTCTTGTGCGTGTGTCTTTACAATAGATTCTCTGTAATTAAAATCAATGGAATCCTTTCGAATAACGGTCTAAGTTTCTATGTAATATGTGCCTTTTATTTTGTTCTTTATTACTAGTGGAACTTGTATTGAACTAAATTAAATATTCACATTTACTTTGTATCCTTTCTTATCTTTGTTTATGATTTGAATTTCCTTTAATTCTTTATTAATATTTTAACCCGTGTTTTAGTTAGTAGAATGTTTTTATGTTTTAGTACATACTATTAATTTTATTATTTAAATGCCTTTTTGATGTACTACGTTTCACCAATTCTTACTACCTGATTAATGACTTAAATCGATAAATTTATAACCAGAAATTGAACTTCGATCTATTAGTTAATGTAAGAATTGGGGCAAGCGAGGCAGCATAGCCTTAAACAAAATGTCCTTTGGAATTAAATGCGCTTAGCAGATCATTGACTACTAAATTCCGTAAAAATGGTGATATAGAGCCCCTTTGTGGGTATATTTTTGTGGTTGAGACTATTTTACAGATATTTAAGGTTCCCTTAAATGTCATGCCTTCTAGCAGGCTACTTATCCAGAACAATACATTGGGATGTATCCTATAGTCGCAGGCAGTGTTATGCTATTCTGGTACTTTGTACTGGTTAGAGAATTTGACGCAAAATATTTGGTCTCAAATTGACATTGTTAACTTGATTGGCTCGGCAACTTTAGCTCATAGTGCATGAAACATTTCAGGGAGCTAAATATTTAATGTATAACCATCCGCTTTAATTTACGAAGTCAACGTTGTAAGATTTTTCAGATTTATGATTGTGTCTAATTACGATTCTATGATACAAATTCTATTTTGACCTGTATATGTATATTTTCATTAAACACGGTTTAATCAATATTAAGATTTAAATCAGATCTTCAATAAAAGTGTGGTTGTTTTTATACATGTATTTTTAGAAGTTAGTTTCATTATTTACACTACAATTCCTCAACTTTATTATATATGCAATTCTATGATTCTACGCTAGTAAATTTACCATGCATTCCATGCTCGTGTTAAATGCTACGAGATGGTGTTATAGGTTTAAGGTAATATATTTTCACATGCAAAATGTATCTGTGTGTTAAAGTGGATTTCTAAGGCGATATTTAGATAAGGGGATAATTGGCAAGGAATTTTCTATTTATTAATCCTTTTTACACAATATGAAATATCGAGTTCAGATGGAATATGTCCTAAAAGTCTTGATTACTTCGTACTGTTATGGGAGTATGTGTCTTTTTGCTGCATAAATAATCCTCTGTGTGGTCTCTAGAGGAATAAACAGTACATCGGAAGTCGTCCTGAGTTATCATAAATAGTTAGATATATTTAAAGTAATCGCATTCTCTATTATAACAATCGGAAGCGTCCTTAAAGTGTTAATAGAGAGCTGGGGCTTCTATGAGCGTATTGAAACGAAAGTATTGAATCATTACAGTCATATGTACATCAATAATTTACGAGGAAATAGATTAATGCGATATATCGCACTATGAGTGCCAGACTCAAAATATTTCCGTTTGTCAGTAAATTAAAAATCACAATACAAAAAGTGTTATTTTTCCTCGTATCATACTATCGTAACTCTAAACAAATAATATTTGTTCTTTTAAGCACATAAGTTACTTCAGCATTTAGTGAAACTTAAATTTTAAACCGAGCCATAGTGTCACACTTTAAGTTACGTTAGTATGGAACAGTGTAACAATTTAAATGTGAGTTCCAGACTATCATATTTAGTTTTGCATGAGCATAGCTCTGGCGACAAATCACTGTATGCAGATTTTAGGGTTATGTGATAGTGTTCTTATTTGAGAAAATGCTGTCACGAAGCAAAGTTATGGTAAATTTAGCACAAAAACAAAGTACTGCGATTAGGAATAAATGTGAGATTAATAATAATCATCATATCAGTGATAAAGCCTATAATGAACAGGAGTCCGATGGCGACTTGCTTAAAAATGAAAATATTTCTGTGATATTTGAGGTGGGTGAACAATTTTAAATATTTTATTTATTAGGTATGTGTCCTATATTTTAGAGCGATTGTCATCAGTTATCTAGTCATAGCAATAGTGGTATATTATTATCGCAAACATTGAAACAAATTACAGTAGTAACAATATTTTCCTTGGGCAACAATATAGTAGTGAATGGTCAAATAGAAAAGCATTATCACCGGAGGTTTGTTTGTGCAGCCTTTGTTTCAGTTTTAAACAGATTTTAAATTATCCTTAATATTTTATTTAGATTGATTGTGAAACGCAACTAGAAAGAAAAATACGCCATTTTACAAAATGTACAAGAAATTACAACTAACAGTTCTATATTCATAAATCGTCATTCTGTTTTATTAAATCGTATACCGATTAACAACCATGAAATTTCTGAGGTTTTTAATGTATTTTCAGTGAAGTAGATGTATTGGGCCAAAGACAAGACAAGAGATTATGCCTCCAAAAATTAATATTTTTCAAAATATAATGATAAATACAATCCAAAACGATTCAAGCAGTCAAAACATACAAAGGAATGACAGAAGTAACTACAATCAAGAGGAACAGAAAGACACAAGAAACGAAAACAGTGATATTTCTGATGAAGAGCCATTAATTAAATACGTAAAAAATCAATTGACGACAAAGATAAACAGATAGAAGAGTCTTCTGAAAATGTAAGTAATAATAACAGGCAGTATCTTGTCATAAGTTTAAACGATGAAAATTAAGTGTGCACGCCTAAATCCAAAAAAAGAGGACGCAATCCAGAAACTTGGCAAAAAATACTAGAAATAATAGACTAAACCATGGAAAATCTTACTTAAACAGCAGAGGAAAGCCAAAAGATGAAACGAAACTAAAACTTCCTTTCAATGAGAACTGTGGCTTTAAATGTACTTTGAAAATCTCAGAAGATGAACGACAAACTATTAAAGATGCTTATTGGGGTCTAGGTAATATAAAACATCAAAGAGAATTCCTCACAAGGCATATGAAAAAAGAAAGTCCAAAATATCAATACTGTAAGCCCAATAGCAACAGAAGTAACAGTAATGCATATTCGTTGGAAATAAAAGACAAAAGATACAGGGTATGCAAAACATTTTTTCACAATACTTTGTCTATAAGCGACCAGATGACGAGAACGGCA
>JAHWXV010827876.1:0-11034 GCA_024586415.1 Phrixothrix hirtus
TATATATATATATATATATATATAATAGAACGAAGAATATGACCAAAATAGGCATCCTCATTTAAATAGTGATTCGATTTATTATAATCCAATACCTATGAGTATTTGTACTATGAATACGCTAGCGGGACTATAACGACTATTTAGGGATATCGCGATAAACAATAATAATCAAACTGAAAATTATAATTTAAATTAAGATTTTGATTAAAACGTGAATGTAACTAATAGAAATAATCCAATCGGAGAACTGGGAAATTTTCTAGAAAGCACGTCAGAAGTAATAATCTCCCAAATGTAGACCAATAAACCTTACAAATGATTCGAATAATGTCCCGTATATTATATTATCGGAGCACAATTTTAAGGTTTTAATAGACACATGTAGTTTTACTATATTAAATATTCCATAAAAATGATACATTTAATATTTCTACCGTATATGGCGCGTTTAGATAAAAAATAGCACGATGGTACCCGTCTCTAAAATATTTAAATAAAAAGGCGGGAATTTGTGATTAAAATTGCACTTGTTTAATTTTCACGAAATATTCGATTCAGTTTTAGGAATCAATGACTTTAAAGAGCATTAGAATTTATGTTTGTTACAAGCAATGGATTCATATCCATTGCTTGTAACAAACATAAATTCTAATGCCCTTTAAAGTCATCGATTCCTATTCCTGGTCATGAAACCAGCCCTAGTGCTAAAATAAAATTATCTACTATGCAAGAAAACTCACATTAAATTAAATATATTGACAGAGCCTAATATATAAAAGTAATTAAAATTTCTGCAAATTCTCCAAATGGAGATATAAGGATACTTTGTAGCAAACCCCAAGATATAGTAATACCAGAACTTATCTCAACCGTGAGAAAAAATTACGCAGTCTAATCAGTTATACATCCCACTAACGAATTAAAATCGATTGAGATCTTGAAACTTATAAACGTCGAATAAATAGTCCTAATTTAAATTTCTTTAACATTAAAAAATTAAAGTACGATATTTGTGAAATTAGATCGAATAATATGAACAGAAGTCATCAATTGAGAACCTTGTAAACTTGTACTCTGATATATTTCACGTAGACGATGAACTTTTAACATCTACTAATAAAACGAAGCACTTTATCAGGACTATTGATGAAATATCTATTTATGCTAAATTATATGTATGGCCCAGGAGGTCATAGACAAGAGAATGTTTAAATAAAGAATTATTATAGAATTAAATTGCCCTTGGTCTTCTCTTGTTTGGAAAGTATCTAGTACCGCATTTGAAAGAACAATAGATAATCCCCTACAAGGACTTAGCAATGACAAGTATAGAGTCTACCTTGAAGACACAATGATTTATAGTACAATCCTTTATAGTACAAGAACATATACAGAAATTGAGATTAGTGTTTGGTCGTTGGCGAAACGCAAATTTAAAGATCCAGTTGAATAAATCGGAGTTTCTGAAAAAGAAAGTGTCATATTTAGGACATATAGTTCAGTTAGATGAAATTAAACGAAATCCTGATGAAATTGTGGCAATTAAAAGTTACCCAATTCCCCAAAATACCAAGCAGATAAAAGGATTCTTGGATTGTTGGGATATTATGATTTTAAAATTATTCATGAGAAAGGCACAGCAAATACTAATGCCAATACATTAAGCAGAATTCCTGCTAATCCCCAAATTATTATTTAGTCTGAAACTTTGATACAAGAAAATTACCAAAATTACTTGATAAGTTAACGAAAAAGAAAGGTTTCTAACATAATAAACGAAATTAATTATGATTTATTTAACGCACCACAGATAATAGTTTAACCCATTGTGTAAACCAAAACTTAAAAAAAACGTTTAGTGATGTCGACTAGGTGAAAAGATAAAATCCAAAGTAGCACAACTTAGTATATTTAATATATAGACAGACAGTAATAATTTACCTAATCATAAAGGAAAAATGTTTTAATAAACCAAGCCTTCGGGGCATAATTATTACCTTGTTGTATTTAAAGATTTTCAGTTTAAAAGACAAATTAGCAAATTTTCGTATGTCCCTAATAGCATCAGGATTAGATAAATTACCCTGAAATGTAATTAGATACAACAATAATAACTAAGATTGACAATAAAAAGTTCCTTCAAAAGTTAGAGTTCAATGTAAATGATATGAACGCTATTACTGTTGCCAAATACATGGAAGAATTCAATAAATAATTGGAACACGAAAATAACGACAATGAATCCCTAATAGTCGACATAGACAATCAGGTAGATAATGAAAGCGTAGATGGCCAAGCAGTCCAATCAGTCCAAACAACACCATAGCCTGTATAGCCATTATAGATAGTCCTGTAAATTTGCGAAAAATCAGATAACAATATCTGGCAATCCGTCAACCCCAACAATTATATACTTGCGCGAATTAATTGTCCCCATATACTTGAAAGCTCCTAATATGAAAAGTTAAGTCAAGCATGACAAAAGTATTTTAGAAATTCAGAAGTAATTTTAGCTAAATGTACAGCCAAGCTGTTCGATATAACAGAATCAGAAGAAATTAATATCATAATTAGAAGCTACCATGAAGAAAAAACCAATCATATAGGTATAAAGGAAACCCACTCAAAAATAAAACAAAAATTTTACTATCTAAATCAACATAGAACAATTCAAGCTTATTTAAATGAATGTGAAGTTTGACATCCATGGAAATCTGTTAATTTGAAATTTAATATAATCTCGACAGCTACAAAGCTTTTTCAAATGCTGCATGTGGACAGTAATACTTTGAAGAATAGTAAATTTCTTAAAATCATACTCATTTTCAAAATATGCACGTTCAAATAAGTTTAATAGCTGACAAGTATTAGGAGTAGTTAAAAAATTGACAAAATATTTTACAATAGTCCCAGATAATGAATTGGAATTTAAAAATTCAGTATTAAAAAAACTTGTAAAATTATATAAAATAGAATTCCGCTTTATTAGTAATGAACACCCAGAATCAAATGGATTCATAGAAAGATTTCATTCCACTTTAATAGAACACAAAAATTTGTATAAAAACGAATGAATAGAAAGTAAAGTAAACTAATCTCTTCTAGCATATATTAATGCAATTCATTCAGCAGCCAAACTAAAACCAACAGAAGTTGTGTCAGGTCTCTCAGATCCTGGAATACAGATAAATCAACAACTAATTAATAATTATATAAGCGATAATAAAAATAAAATACAATTATTGTATAAAAATTCTAATGAAAACGTTCAGAAAACCAAAGAAAAAATAATCTCAAACCATAATGAACGCCGAGAAGAATTACCAGAAATACCCAGTCACATATTTGTAAATAATAGGCAGAATTAAGCTAAAACAAAAATCAATACAAGCGACAATCAATAGAAAGTATTAAAAAGAATTGAATGCCACAAAGACCACTGCAGCTCACGGTAGTACAATAAAAAATATACACGTCTCTAATATTAAGAGGCCCATAAAGCAATTACATAAATTTGAATCCCATCCACAATGTTCGCGAGATGTTAATCTTCCAGAACTCGCTGCGATCAACAGCATCAGGGCTGTTTTTACTTACTACTGAGGTTATTTTACTTTCTAAGCTCTTTTGTATATTACTTATCTTATTACTATTTAATATACAGTATGGCTATTAATTTATCCTACTGAGCATTTCAAACTTTTTTCACATAAAGTAATATGTAATAATAAATTAACACTTAAGTCTTAGCTTTACGAATAACATGTTTTAAGAGCCCTGCATTACGTTGGACGCACAGATCGTACAGTACTTGCACACTTGTGACCATTTCTGAAAATACAGGCTGTTGCATCTGTCGTATCGCGTCTGTAATTTTCTCTTGGAACTGTTGTATTGCCAACGAAAGGTTTATTTTGGAAAACCCATAATTTCGGCATGCCCCAAATCATTGCATACAATGATGTTAAGTTCGGAGAATGAGATGGAAAACAAAAATCGGTGAAACGTGAAATCACATTGTTTCCATACGTCTCAGAAAGCTTCTTGCGGCCTGTGCTGTGTAGCACGTTACCCGATCTTGCTGAAAAAAACTGGCTACCGAAGGGTAAGTTTCTTACACTGCAAAATACCCGAAGGTCATCTACAAATGGCGTGAGAACTTAAGTAATATAGTCCTCTTAATTAACAGTTGCTAGACGTTCGTTTTCCTCAATGAAGTAAGTCCAGAAACTGCGCACCAGACAGTCACTTTTTCGCTATGCAACGGCACATCTTGCACTTCTTCTGGTTGTTGTAAACCTAACAATCTATTGCTACGGTTATTTACATCACCCGACAATTGATAATGACGTTCGTCACTGTACCAGTTGTTACTAATGAAACTGGGATTATCATATTGCAAAGCAAGAATTCTAGAACAGTATTCAAGTCTTGCAGCATAATCACCCATTCTCAACTGTTGAGTCGTCCGAATAACTTATGAACCGGCATTAGGTTATTTCAACTTCTTCTGAAAAGTCTCCCGGTTCACATGCAATTTTGTAACAGATCCCCGTTGACTACGACATGGTGAACCCATAATTTGATGGAATACACGTTCGTGACTTTCGTTGGCATCCACTGTTTTTTTCGTCCAGTTTTAGCTTTTCCTTGGTGTAGCACACTTCCAGTTTTTCTAAATTTGGTTATAATGTTCAGTACAACAGCATTACTTGGTGCCTGTTTATTGAAATGCTCCGGAAATTGTTCGCGGACGAATTTAATGCTTGGACCATTTTGTCTAACTAAACGGTATGAGTGAAAATAGTTCTCAACCAAAAATACTTTTTCTTCAGTAGATGACATTATTTACGAACTTGCAAACATATTAGTACATATGACCAAAACCAAACATAACTGTATATGTCAAATGACACTGTCAATTGTTAGAGGTTTAAACAAAAGTAGGCCTACCGTTTTAGTGCTATAAATTAATAGCTATATTGTATTTACGTAATAAAAATATAGGTAATCTTTAAATATGTATTTATGCAAAAAATGATCATATAAAATATGTCCAAACCTGCATACCCGCGAGTATTGGCGTACAGTCATGAATAAAAAAAATTATTTTAAATACCAACGCAAGAAACTATAAGAGTAAGCAAACACTTATCATTTTTAACTTAAGCACTTCACATAAAAATATAATACCAACCCTCGCACTCGGTCCGTTATAACGTATTAGTATGTAACTTTATGCAAATCCCACTTACACGTTACTCGCTGCGTGTGATACTATCAGGTAATTTAGTCGAAAGGTACGTAAACATAGCGAAGCACACACCCCTACCTTTAAAAAATATGGGTAATTCGTTTACAACTGATCTGCTACACCGCGCATGAGTATCGGATGGTTAAGGACCACCAATAATAGACATAAAATCAAACCCGGGAATGTTGCCAATCAAACTTGGAAAAACTAAACTTGAAAGAACTAAACATACTTTCGTACATTATTATAATATAGAATACAATAATTTAAATATGCAATATGAATACTTATGTACAAATACGTCAAACAATATTATTTTTTGGAAAATTAAATAATTACGATAAAATTGCCAATTTCATAAAATTTACTGCAGAACCGAAATTTAATATTAATTTTCAAAACAACGGTAAAAGTAAGGATCAGTACTTAAATTTTTCACTGGTAACTTGGACACCCAATATATCAAAAGAATTAATGGAATATTGGAACATTTAGACTAGTAATCAAAACCAATTGAAAACCAAATATAAAATCAATGTTCAGTTAATCCAGAGGTAATTAAAGATTTCGGTGAAACAGTTGAAATACGAAACATAATGAAATAATGCTAAAATAAAAAATTATATAACTTCATGATTTAGTTGTTGTCTACTTCGTTTGGCAGCTATTAAGCAATTGTAATTAAATTAAATTAAATTACATTTATTACGTTATTAATTTACGTAATCTTTGTTTGATTTTAGGATTGAAGCAGGGAAACTATTTCGAACTATATTGACCTTTATCAATAAGTTTAGGGTAAAGGCCCTTTCAAATAACGGACTATAACCTTTACCGGTCCGTATTACCTAGAGAGAAAATTAACATAATCTTTCTATTCAAATGGTTGCGATGGATCTCAACAATCTCGCCAATATTATATGATTAACGACTTTGTAATTAATATTCAAGTAAATAAAATTTCAAATCATCAATATTTTCATTTAAATCTTAAAGAAAACATTTAATATTTACACCCTCTTCGGTTACTTCCCTATACAACCTGCTATGATACTTTGTACATAAGAATTTACTGCAATGGTATTGTTTGCATTCGAGAAAGTAGTTCGGGTTCTTTAAAGTGTTTATTCAAATTAAAACAAATTTTTAAAAGTTAAAATAACAAGCATGAAGCGCTTTGATTTTATTTATTTAGCAAAGGTTATGAGATGATTTGATAAATTCACTTACGATTTACGTTGCGTTAGTATTATCTTCGATTTTAAATACTTAGTCTTCTTTCTGGCTATTCGAATTCCAAGTTAGTTGTCTTAAAAGGATTTACGTCCCTTTTAAATTCCAATCCAACTCTAACGGTACTTCTTGTAAGTTGCGTCTTTGATAATTGGATTTGTTTTCCTATTTTCCTTAGGAAAATTTCATTTACGTTGATTTGTAAGCTTCAGGGCTTATTAATGCCAAGTTCACAATTACGTGCCACAAGTTAAAATGGAATTTACATTTATAACTTCAACGGAGAGTTCGTACCGAGCTGTCATAGAGGCAGGTTCGTAGTTCTACTCAGCTCAAAATGTATTGCACCTTATGGCCCTTGCTCTTAGAGTCGAAGGGTCGGGTATAATACACACACACACACACACCAGTTAATTATCCAAATAACGCAACAGTACTTGAATTCCGATGAGTTTCAAGGTTGACAACGAGACGCGTGGCACGTTGGTGGGCTTCTTGGAACGGAGGACAACACCCATCCAGAAAAGCCAAATCGGCCTTCAAAGAAAGTATTGAAGAACCTTCCTGAAATTATGCTACACATAAATGACCGAGATGTGGCAGCCGAAGTCGCAGAGAAGCTACTGTTAGACTATACAAGAGACAACGCGGATGCAAAAACAGCAATGAATTAATAGACACTGAGATGTAGTATAGCTCCTCGGATAAAGACAAGTTCAAAGCGCAAAAAACGAGGAAGAGAGAACGCTCCAAGATCTCGCAACAGACAAGTCAAACAAATTTGAAGTACTCTCGGACGTGGAGGAAGAAGCGCTTGCGTCAACCTCTGCGGAAGGAAAGAAACATGCACCAGCGGCAGAAGAGAAAAAATCGCAGAAAATCCCTCTAATGATATTGAGATCGAAAACTGAGTGATCCAGTGTAATAAAAGACTTAAAAACAAGGGGCTTGAGATAAAAACAGCCAAAAACTTAAACTTGCGCATTGGAAGTCCAGCCCGAGGAAATCGACGATTTCAGAAATATAACCAAGTACCTCGATGAAAAGAATGTGCCATTCCACACCTATCGACTACCACACGAAAAACCACTCAGGGTGGTAATCAGAGGCCTCCCTAGGTCAAAAATCGATGAAGACATCAAAACGGAACTGGAAGAAGAAGGTTTCTAGATTCTTTCAGTTTACAGCATGAAGACTGGCGTAATGCGCAAACCGGTGCCGCTCTACTTCACAGAACTAGAAAAAATTCCAAGGAGCAGAGAAATATACAAGCTCAAAACGATAATGTCCCTACAGATAAGAGTGGAAAGTCCACGAAACGGCAGGCGAGGTACCGTATAGTGCCAACGCTGCCAGAAGTACGGGCACTTGCAGGTGCGCTGCAAAGCCGAGCCAAGGTGCGTGAAGCGCGGAAACGATTATCTATCCGCACAGTGCGACAAGCCACGCGCAGAGCCCGCAAAGTGTGAAAATTGCGGAAGCACACACACGGCCAATTAAAGAGGGTTCTCGTACTTTCCTAGACCTCAATCCACACCAGTAGCCCGAGAAACTGCCAAACCTAAACGCAGTTTCTCAAGCTACGCAGAAGCTGCCGGTAGCCAAACTGCGGCAAACGTACAGCCCAACTCAGCCATGGAAAGTAAGTGGGATATCACCAAGCTACTCCAGGCGCTACAGTTATCCTGAAGACCATACAAGGTGCAACCACCTTCGATGAAGGCGTCGCCAAAATCACAGCAAGTTTACCAACAATACTTGCACTGTTCAACACCAAAGAAAAATAAAGTGTTACAAGGGGGTTAACTCTGAAACTACACAAGAGCGCTACACGACCTGGTCCCATCTACTTTGGTCTTGGAGATTTCTAGGCATTGACCATACAGCAAGCTTATTATTTGTACAGAAGGGAGCTTGTCTGTAACATTTTCACACGCGCATTCCATACAGCTATATTTACACCTTAGGTTCCTACTGTGCCAATTACTAATGGTTGCTGCACTGAAGCCTCTGGCTAATACGATAACTACGATCTAAATGTTTAGCACTGGGTTAACTAATTACGTTAGATCAGGTGGCTAACACGATAACTGTGATCTAAATGTTTAGCACTGAATAGTTTAATTCTTCTGCAAAAATAAAGTTAATGAAAGTTTTCTTTATTTACTGACTACATCGGGACGCCAGGCGTCGGGACACAGTACGGCGGTTGGTGATGCGTCGAGGCGCTGGCGTCGGAACGGAAGGTATCTCGCTGCAGGATGGCGGCGGGTTGAGGTCTTGATGCTGAGGTTCCGTAGCGGAGGATCTCAGAAGATGCTGCTGTAGGTTACTCAGCTAGTACTCTAGACTCAACTACCCCCCTGACGGTTTCGGTCCCCTCTTTATACTTCTTGAAAAAGAAAGCGACGAAGGTTGTGATTAGCAATTCTTGAATACCAATGAAAATCGTTCTTTCGGATTTCCATGTATTTTATATATGCGACATAAGGGTGTAAGCTGTCACCAGTATGTGCAGTACAAAATTAAATACGCGTTTCAAAGGTGGGGTTCAGTCGCTATGGGCCAGTATGCGAGTGTATAATTGCTAAAAATAAAAGTACGGTATCGTGACATCACCTTACCACCTGAACAGAACCAAATCGCAAAATTTGTAAAGTGCGCGAAATTACAGGCAATAAGCCACCACAAACACTCTTACATCCTATATAAATTCTGAAATGGAAGTGAAAGGATATGTGCTTCTGGTATTCCAATAGTCATCGAAAAAATTTCAAAAATGATAACTTCAACGGATCTAAACTCGCTTCTCACACTTGATTAATCCAACAGGGTGAACTATTGCACAAGAAAATATAACGCTTACTTATCTGTTCTGGCTTTTATAACATTCGACAATCTCTCTCTGACATTTTCTTTATCCAATTGGCAAACCTTCAATTTCCGTTCTAATCGCGATTTGTTTCCTTTGCGCTTCAAGGCTTCAACCCCAGTTGATTTTGTATGACGGCGACAAATAGTACTTCCCTTTGATGGTGTCTTTACCCTAAGAGATTTTATGTAAAAAGTTCCTTGCATAATTCCATTTTACATACCATTACTTTGAAGTTTTATTTTTGTACACAAAATTCCCTCCTGCTTTTATTTATTACAGTGCACTTGAAAACTTGTAAAAATATTTATTTTTATAATCTGAGAAACTTAGTGTAAAACCTAAAATTATTGGTTATTTTAGCAAAAATATTTAGAAATTTAAATTAAATGATAGTTTATTTAAATTTCTAATGTTAGAACATCGTAATTGTTTAATTATTAATTTCGGTGTCTAACATAGTAAAAAGTGTATTATATAATCAACACGTGTCATTTTCAAAGGACTTCTACAATGAATTAGTTATATATTATAATTCATTATTAAATACCCTACAATATGTAGAAAACTAAACATTTTGTAAATTAAGGAACCTTCACCCGGGTATAATTAAACCCCAACAATTATTTAAACAATTACCAATAGGTGAGTAACGTTATAGAAATCAATTACCTATCTAATTAAAATACGAAAGAATATTAGATTTTAGTCAATGCTTAGGATTAATTGCAAAATAGATTTCCTTCGAATTAATTATTTTATAACAATATCAATTAACGTTTGAAAGAATTATCTTTCAATACAATAGTACCGATATCAAGTTAAAAGCTCATTAACCGAACACCAGAACAACAATAATATACTTGGTAATATTTGCAGCAATTACAGTTTACTTCACGAGAAGATATTATTTGGAAAGAAACGTTCTCTACACCCAGAAGATAACCACATAAAGCTTCCGAAGGAAGCTCAATTTTAAAATGGAGAAGTTATGTTACAGTGATAGTGCGATATAAACACTTCATTATCAGTGCATCGCTCAGCATAAAGAATATTATAAATAGGCAATGTATGCGGTGTTTTAGTCAGATCAGAATAAATTCAGTTTAATTAAATTAGTTTTGTGTAAAATTATATTGTAAAGGTTGATAAATAAATTGTACTTTTTAATAATTTTACAAAGTTAAAACTTAACTTATAAACTATATATATATATATATATATATACACGAGGTGTTTCAATAAAAACTCCCAGGGCAATTATTTTGAAAACTAAAAGCGACATTTAAATTCTGTAAACTCCAGTTTTTACCCTCTAATATTGGCTTCACAACTGTGTAAAAAATGTGTTAAAATAATACAAGATGTAGGTGGCGCCACGGTACAAAGAATTTTTTCGATGACAGGAACTTTTAAACGTTGTGGGTCTTAAAGATAATTAATTTTTGATCAAACTATGTCCCATATAAATTTTTGCTAAATCTAACACGGGCGGAGATATTTAGGTATTTTCTTTTAATAATTTTAACGAGTATATTAATTCTAAATATTTTTAATATGCTTTAGCAGATGTTAATTCAATGTTCGTAATGATAATTTTAGTGAGAAAACGCTCGTGTTGCGTTAGAAACATCAAGTAAACTTTTATTTACTTTACTCGGTGTCAGTGTCA
>JAHWXV010827923.1:0-15352 GCA_024586415.1 Phrixothrix hirtus
TTCCAGTGGCGTAGTTTATTAAAAGCAAAACTGTGTGAGATTACATTTGAATCTCATTCCCTGCATTTCAAGCGATTTTCGGCCGATCTTCGGTAAATGAGTTACTCTCACACGATTTTTGTTGTGGTTAATGTTGCAACATGTAATCTACATAAATCTAGTCTTTCATAGAAAGTGAACTTACCGCATGGCCTTGGTTATCTGTGCAATGGTGAGTTCTATATCTTTATACTGTAATATATTACAGTATTATAGGTAAGTATTGTCGGTAATTCGGCACGTTAATAGGTGCAAAATAAAAACAAATTTATTAATTTTAATGTCTTGCAATTATTAAAATTTTCACATTTACTTCAATCACTAAATATTTTATATTCTTAAGTTAAAATTTAATTTTATTTATAAAAGTTTATGGGTAAAAAATTCCTTTTTTAACAAAGGTCATTGGCCTAAAGTTATATTTCGAATACTTAGGGGAAAATTGTGTATTATTTGGCAACAGATCTTTTACGTTAAATTACTTGAATCAATTTACTTCTAAATACGTACAGTCACTTTTCACTTTGTATTATGGGTAAATAGAGCCTGAACATAATTCATCTCATATCTCCATAGTGATTTGGATTCCTTTTATAGGGCGATTTTCTGTCGTCGGTAAGTGCACATAGTGGGCGGAGGCTTATTATTTCTTCTGTTCTACTTCTGAAATATGTGAATTAATGCAAGTAAAATCTGCATTAATTCTGTAATTCCTTCTGCAAAGGTTATACAGTTTTTGATAGCTTCTACGATAACCTGGTCTGCTTCTAAAAGCTTCGCGAAGTTGAAGCCCTCGGTTGTGCTGTTCTGCGGTGGTGTTTGCGGCAGCTTTCCTGCTGCATAGGTGGGCGTGGCAGATGCGGCTTCCGCATATGACATGCCTGTCTTGGCGTACCTTGGTTTGGGGCGATTCGGACACCTCTTGTAGCTTACCGTGTGCGCGCCCTCATAATTCACACACAATTGGCTGATCTTCTGTGGGCTTCTCGCACCCGCGCGTGACGTGCTCACCCAGACTTTACACATCTGGACGCCGTACTGCATCTTCGTTGCGTATGGCCATACTGCTGACATCTACTGCACTATAAGACTGTCTTGGATCTACCTGGTGACTCGATTATTACGCACAGACCCATGACTGCCCTGACGTTATATATGGCCTCTTCTGCCGTTGATTTCTCTATCTCCAGGTGGTAGAGAGGCATCGGAGTCTTCTCGAAACCCCTGTGCATCCTCCGAACCGATGCAACAGGGATACCTTGTTTGAATAAGTCGGCCTTGGTGGTGTCGGTGCTGAATTCTACCGGACGGTCACGAATGACCACCCGAAGTGGCTTCTCCTTATTGAAAAGGCAGGTGTGGTATGGTATATCTCCTTTAGGTACTTTGCGACCTTTGAATGGTCGCCTGCGTGTTCTTCGCCTTCTCAACCTTCACCTCCATGTGGGGAAGGTTTTCGAAGACTTCTATCCATTTCCTCCTGTCTCTGAGGACTATTGGCGGCACCTGTTCTTTCTTCCGCGAAACTTGTGTTGGCGATGATGTTGATGTTGTTGCTGGCTATTCAACCGTTTCAATATTGGCCAACGGATCGAACTTGTTGGCGGTAGCGACAGTCACTTTAGCCGCGTGCCCCGGGGTGGCTTGACTGAGGGAATTCCTTTTTTTCCCCTTCTAGAAGGAGAAACCGTTATTTTCTGTGGCCATGGTTGTATCATGGCTGATCTCGCCTTCTTCTTAGGATGAGTAGTCGAGAGAGTTGGCTACCATTTTCCGGGCGTTGCTTTGTGAGCGTTCTTGCTACGCAGCGAATGCATCGTTATCTTCCTTTAACAACTTCTTCGCGTGGATTAGACCCTCTGCCAGGTCTACTTTCAGCAGGTTTATAAGCTCTTGCGGGATGCTGCGAAGTACTACAGAACTTGAGGTAAATTGTCAAGTCGTTTGCTGCAGAGAACGACTTGTAGAAACCAACCAGGGTGGTTATGGCGGTCCTCTACTCGCTTGTGAGCAAACTTGACAACCTTGACATTTCGCGATCTGGCCCTATCAAACACGTAAAGAACTTTACGCACTATCTAATAACACTAGCAGGGTTTGATGCTGCAACCGACCCACCGCAGCAAGCGGAATAGGTCTAAGTTACAGTATCTAAGAATATACAGGAGCAACCGACAAACACATGTGTACTCGACGGATGCTCGATGCACTCTCTCCTAATGATTATCTAATCTAATATTCTACGTACAGTAAAGCGTAGCTGTGGTCTAAATAGGAGGTAGGCCATTTCCTTTCTGTATGTAATCCTGAGCAAATATATAGGGGGACTCACAACTTATAAACGGCAATGGGCCACAAGAGTGCATTGCACTTCTATTGCAGTTTCAGAAAGAATCTACTAGTGTAAATTGTAACTTGCTGGACGGTTATTTCAATGTAATAAGTTGCTGCAGAAAATTTTACCAATTAGTACGTCCCTAATAGCGAGTTCGACTTGCTGCATTACACCGGTACAGTTCACATCAGCAGTTTTCCTTTAATAAAATAAGTACAATATTTTGTAGTTTGCAGGTGCTCGAATTATGCACAAGGTTTTTTACAGTAGTTTTAAAAAACCTAAAATATATCAATTTCTATTTAAGTTTCAGTATCATTTTTAAGCTGACGCTTTACGTCAGCTGATTGCTCTCCGTCGCCGAAGCTTAGCAAAGTTACTTTACTTTAGCTCTTTTTACTTTATACAAAAAAAGTTTCTTCTAAACAATATTTTGCATTTTCTACAAATGCAATAAAGTATCAAACTCTAGTTATCGAACTAATCACTGCAAAAATCTAAAACTTTATTAAAGGTTTTAAATTAACTTAATAATTAAACAAGAAATGCCCTAACCATTGAACCCAATTAAACGAAACTTGAAAACCACAATCATAGCAACATTATCAACACTAATACTATTTGATACATCGTCACTATGGTGTTACCATATGTTGCTGGTATATTTGAAAAAATTAACAAAATAAGTAAAACACTTAAAATCAAAACCGTTTCTAGTTATCAAAATTCTTTGCGTTCAGTTTTAACTACTACTAAGCCCTTTCATGAAAACGAAAATAATACATGTTGTATTTACAAAATTCCTTGCAACTTTGGTAAATTATACAGGGTGGGGCAGGGAAGTATCCCTACCTTCAAGATGACGTTGTTAATGTATGGGACACGTTGGAGGAGTGGTGGTAGGCTCTATTGACACTGTGTCCTTGGAAGTTTCTCTTAGTGCCACCATTAGTTGTAGATATGCTTTGGTTGAACGAGCAACGCGATTTTGCTGTCGAGACTTATTTTACCCGAAACAAGTCTATCGCTGCAATGCAGCGTGCGCTGCGTACTCGTTATCGAATTTAACCTTAAAATGATGTTCCTGACCTAAAATCCATTTTGTTTGGGTGGACAACTTCCGTGCATGCGCTAGTGTTGTGAAAAAAGTGTTGGGGCTCAGAGGACCATGCGAACTCTAGAAACATTGACCGTGACTGTTCGTCAAATTCTCCACGAAGACCTGCACTTCCATCCGTAAAAGATGGTCATTGCTAAGCAACTCTCACAGAGGGACTGGCAAAATCGGGTACAGGCATGTGAAACTTTGATTGAAACCTTGATTCAAGATGTACGTGTTTTGTTTAGTGACGAGGCGCACTTCCACATTTCTAGAAGTGTTAATTAGTAGAATATACGTTATTGGAATGGTGAAAACCCTAGGGTAATCCATGAGAGGCTTCTTCTTCATAGTGACAAAGTGGCAGTTTGGTGTACACTCAGCAGTGAAGGGATTTTTGGTCCCTATTTCTTTGAAGAGAACTATTCTGAGCGATATGTAACCATGATCCAACAATTTCTTGAACACCTACTGCAACAGATTAATTTGGGACAAGTGTTGTTTCATCAGGATGGTGTCACGGCCTATACTGCTAGAAATTTAATAGCTGTTTTGAGGGACATGTTCCCCGGTTACCTGATCTCTCGACATGGTGACATTTCATGGCCCGTGCGCTCGCCGGATTTAAATCCGTGAGACTACTTTTTATGGGGATATCTCAAAAGTTAGGCATTTAAACATCGACCCAGGGCCCTAGAACCCTTAAAGCATGCAAATACGCCTTGAAGTTGCTGCATTCCGCAATAGATGCTTCGTAGAGTTATGGAGAACTTCTGAACCCAGCTACATCAGTGCATTGACAATGAGGGACATCATTTGATTGATATATTGTTTAAAACTAAATAAAATTAACTTCCAGTTGTATCCTTCTGATGCCACAATAAAGTTTTGTTCTAACATTTTTTGTTGTTTTTATTTACCTTGAAAGTTAGGGATAGCTCCCTGTCCCATCCTGTATATTGAAGAAAGTGAAAGATCATTGGAAGTAAGAGTTAACGAACTTAAGGGACACATTTACAGCCAATTTAAAAAATCTAGAAAATATTTGTTGGAAAGATGTTAAAATGATTTCCAGAGAAATTAATATTTTAAAAGGAATACCTAGGGAAAGGGCATACATAAGATGTAATAATGAAGACTGCGTTGCGAAGAATTCTGTTGAATAGATAACATTTGGATTCTTTTAATTAAAAATATTGTATTGCCTTGTATGCTGTTCTTTGTTTTATTGTCAATTGCATTGTCAAATTGATATAACCATTCTTTGTGATTGATAACGAATATAAATATTTTCTTAGAAACGTTGCGTTCATTTGAGTTTATGGGTTCAGGAATTTCTTGTTTAGTTATTGAATTAATTTAAAAGTTTTGACAAAGTTTTAGATTTTTGATTTTTTTGCAAAGGCTTGTTCTTAACTAATTAAAGTTATTTTTATTTTGGCAATGTTTATTTCCATAATTAAAGTTTGGTATATATTAAACCATCGAATTCAAATTTTACACATTTTTGAGAAAAGTTACACTTACGTTTAAAATGAGCCCATTAGTTACTTTAATGCGTTTCCTGCACCTTCCTTGGTTCCATTTCAACTTCCTATAGCGCCTTATTTTAATTCCCTAACCAATTTTTAAATTTCGGCTATATTTATCAAATAATTATTTTTAACATGTGCGTCTTAACCATGATTCACTCCATAACATTAAAGTAGTACATAAATAACTGGCAGGACATTTACGCGCTCTGCAAATAAAAAATGCTTTTAGCTAAAGTAAAACGAAAATTTTCCAGCTAGAGTAACAGCTTTTGGTGCTTGATAAAATAATCTCACAAATGTCAATATAATTCACATAGCTCAGAAAGGCAGCGACAAGAAGTACTTCTATTTACTGCACCTGTATATAACTACTTCGTCGATTTTGCTACTAGTGAAATCATTGTTCGCCGGAGTCTAAGAAATGGGAATAAATTATTACTTTAATAGATAACTAGAATTCTTTTAAGCCCTCGTATATATTGTCACGTTATTTTCTAGTTTACGTTAAATACAAATATTCAATTATCTTGTTTATTTAATTAAAATTGTATTTTATTAAGTAGTGCTAATTTCTTTAATATGTACTACAAATATAAAAATTGCTTTTAGTCGTTGTTGGGTAGTTTGTCGCAGGTGGGTAGCATTTGTAAATAACGCTCATGTTTCGGCTTTCTTGAGGTAATTTCTTAACAATTCTGTTCCTTTAGAATTTTTCATGAACGAAGACTTTTTTTAGTTATATTTTAATTGTTTTTAGAATTTAGTCAGTGTAAAGTGTTCATCTAAGAATGAGGTAAGATTAACTTCCATTTTCTATTATTTATTGTAAATACTTACTTTGGTTTTTGTGAATTTATACAGAGCGTATCAGAATAAGCGCGAAGAAATTTAGGTCATTCCTTGATCAAAATGAAGTAGGGTCATCGATATAAAATATTTGTTTAAGGTGCTCCCCTGAGGATATACAACCCCTTGAAGGTGGTGCTGAAAAATAGGTTTTAATTTTTTTCTCTGACTCAGAAAAAGTTTGAAGGATGTGGTTTAATTAAAGAAGTTTCTTTATGCAAAATTTACCTACCACTAATTTTTTGCCCTTCTCATGCCATTAGAAGGGGTTAAAACTACCAATTCTTATTTAAATTTTTTAAAGAATTTTTATCCATGACAACTTTTTATCATTTAAAAATATGAATTATGTATTAAATATAAGCAACTTTTATCTCTCTTGAAGTTATTGTCTAAATCATTTCGGTTTGAAGTAAAAAAATAAAATATACTCAAATGCTTTTTAAATTCATTTCTGCTTTTAATTGATTCAAAAATCGTCGTGAACATCAAATGGTCTATGTTTTTCTCTGCAAAAAAATTATTGCTCTTATTGTGTAAATGGTTATTAATCTCGTCTTTATTAACAAAAGCCTGTTTTACTGCAAAATTACGATCTTGGCAATGAATAATAATAATTACACAAATGCGGAATTAGCTAACATGCATTTTACGTATGGGATGGCGAATGGAAATTCTACTGAAGCTAAACGGTTGTACGTTAATATGTACCCTCAACGTTTTGTGCCTCATCACTTGCTGTTTCATCATCTTCACCAATATCTTTGTGAAACCGGAAATTTTCAAAAATACATAGCCGATGCTAGTTGAAATCGTGATGCTAGAACAGTGGAGTTGGAAGAAAAAGTTCTGGATCTAATCGAAGAGGACAAAATTAGCAGTACTAGAAAAATTGTAGAAACCATAAACGCTAGTCCATCTAATCTTAAAATTCCAATAACTTTATCCTTACCATATCCAGCGAGTCCAGCTTCTACTACCCCGTGATTATCCCTCTAGATCAGCCTTATGCGAGAATTTTCGCAGAAGATTGAAAAAAATCCAAGATTTTTGGAATTACTCATGTTTACGGACGAAGCTTCTTTTGACGAGAAGCGATAACAAATTTTCATAATAACCACGTTTGGGCGGATGAAAATCTCCATGCAACACAAGAAATTCACCATAGTTGGGTGTTATCGAGCATTATTTGATAGGACCATATTTTCTACACTTAAGATTGAACTGTGAATCCTACTATAATTTTCTTCGAAAGGAACTTTCTACACTGCTCGATGACGTAGCAATACAAATTTAGCTGCAATTATGGTTCATGCAATATGGAGCCCCGACCCATTTGCTGTGAACGTACGACAACATCTTGACAATACCTTTCCCAATCAGTGGATAGGTAGAGGAGGGCCTGTATTTGACCACCAAGATCCCTCGATTTAAATCCCATGGATTTTTGTATCTGGGGATATCTAAAATCGTTGGTATACCGGACGCCCGTTGAAAACGAGATCGAGTTAAGAAATAGAATCGAAGATTCCTGCAACCAGATTAGAAATACTCCTGGTATATTCGCTCGAATAAATCGTGTAGACTGGCTTCTGGCGGCCATTCTCAATACCTTTTGTAAACTGTCGTTTCTGTTTTGTTTTCCTTTATTGTTAAATAAAGTTTACGTTTTATTGATTATTTAGGCAATTATGTGATCATTCAATTAAAAAAAATTTGAGTACATTTAATTTTTTACTTCAAAACGAAACGATTTAGATAATAACGTCAAGAGAGATAAAGTTCTTAAAAGAATGTTTTTAATTGATAAAAAGTCGACATCACTAAAAATTCTTTAAAACAACTAAATAAGGATGTGATGTTTCGTTTTTCTCTAATCATGTCGCGGGGAAAAAATATTTAAATTTTGCTTAGACAGACTACAGTTGTGAAGGCCGGCTTCTTTCTTTACAGGGCTTCTCATTAACGGAGGGCTCGGTTGTTCATACCTAGCTAAATTGGTTAATAAATAACAAGTCAATAAACCTTCATAAATTATGTATTATAAATAAAAGCAAATTAATGCATGATTACAAATTAAAAAGTATTTACAATATAAGTACGAAAAGTTCAGAATCAATATATACAAAATGAGAATGGAAGATTCAAAAATAATTATCTACGCGTTCTCTAATGCTAAAATAACTATGTACAAAATGAGCTAAATGAAATGAGCATTTAGCTATTCTTTCGTGTTTAGGGCAACGGCAATTAAATATTGTATTTAATCCGTAAAGCCCAAACAATGAATGTGTTTGATTATTGTTGACAACACTCGGTTTATTTCAGCTAATTTTAAATTGGATGATAATGTTAAATTATTATCAATGAAATTAATTAATTAGCACTTTTCGTAAAAGGGCTTCAACCAACAATAATTAACTTCTAATGTCTAATGTCTAATATCTAATAACGGGTCTCGCATCAATGTTGTTAACATAGATACACAAACGGTTTAATAGCCGACCTGAAGGTATCTCTGTGCTTCTGGTACAGAAATCTTGTGTGGTCTGGATATCTGTCAACGCAATTTCCTGTCGCCCTAGCAACTGGAGAAAGCATTTACGAGCATTACTTTCGGGTCTGTCGGGTTCTATGGGCAACTACGACGTTAGAATAAGACAGACAGCGCACGGTGTACGGCGGTGGTTTTCAAGATTCTCCAGCTATCTTATCGCCCTGGAAACTGTCTAACTGGAAGATTGTGATCGAGCCCTCGGCGATGCTACCTGCTGCCCTAGCAACTAGGTCTCGTCAGCGACAGCAAGAAGGTTTTACAACTTCTAAGCGTAAACTAGCTTCACCGGCTCAATTATATATTTTAAATCACAGGTTGATCCATAAAGCGGGTCCTGCAAGGAGAGCATTGCGTCGCGGCAGCAGGCGGAGCATCTCGCCTCGCGGTCAAATTCGAAGTGTATCGGTTCGTGGTTGACACCAGAGTGTTTAGCTCGCTTCGCGGCTAAAGGCGAAGTCTATCGGAGCGTCTCGCTACGCGGTTGAAAGCGAAGTATCTTAAGCGTACTTACGTCGTTCTTTATATACTAATTTAAGACACGGTATCTTTGTTCCACTAGCGTGACTTATTCGTTATTTCATTCTTGCGCTTTACGGTGCTCTGGACTTAGAATTTGTAATATGTTCATATTTAAAATGTTGGCATTTTATTTGATATATACAATTAATTTAACTTATTTTAATTATATACATTATTTGTAGTTTGTCTAATTTTAATTAGATAAACACTTAGATTTACCAATATTTATATATATAACTAATTATTTTTATTATTAAATGTTTCCCGCACTTCGCGAATTCTTAAAGTCTTATACTTTGCCCTTTTAATTAATCTAATAATAATATTATAACATTGAAACGCGCGAAAAACTGTATCGGTTTTTATAATCGCGATTTTGATGTTATAAGGGTACTTTTACAAGGATTGATAGTTTTACCCCTTTCTAATGGCATGACGAAGTCAAAGAATTAGCGATAGCTAGCTTTTACATAAAAAACTTCTTCAATTAAATCACATCCTTCAAGCTTTTTCTGAATCAAAAAAAAAATAAAAACCTATTCTACAAGCCCACCTTCAAGGGGTTGTACCTGCTCAGAGGAGCATATGTGAACGACCCCACTTCATTTTGATCAAGGAATGCCCTAAATTTCTTCGCACTTATTCTGAAATACCCTGCATAGTTCATCCGCTATGATTAGCTTTTAGTATCAGTTGGATTTTGAACGTCTGCATAGAGATTCATGTGTTGGTATCGTACGTCAACACTAGATTCATTGCATCGCGACGGAGCTACCGTCATCTCTTCGTCTTGGCACCGTTCCTTCAGTCTGAACACAGGCGCCCTTGGCCCCTATCATTCGCCGTATTGCCATTTGCTTCCTACTTACGTAGCCAGCGCTTGGATTAATTGTTGGTTGACACTGGTTTTTACATTGGAGCGACACGATTTTCGCAATATCTTTCAGCCACGAAGCAGATGATATCAGCAAACTCTAAAATTTAGATTTATTTTACTAAATTGTTGATTATTTTGTTATTTAAGTTACTAGTACGTTACGCCGATGTTTCAGGTAATGTCCATGGAATTTTCATTCATGTGCTTGTCGAAACGTAATTGATTTTTATCACCTTTATTACATGTACGACGACATATTTAAATTTAACTTTCAAGCTTTCAACGATTGCGTTAATACGAAACCTACATTTAATGTAATCCTTAAATTTACAATTAATGATCTGTTATATTTCAGTCACTCATAAGATATTATTTATGTAATTTTGTCCATACATTTGGCGCATATTGCCTTACTTTACTAATCTAGTTTTATCAAGTGTTGATGAATTTATAAACAGAAACATTGCTTCCTGCTGTGATAAGGTTAATCGCCACAACTCAGCACATTGCAGTTTTATTTTAATCATATTATAGAGCTATCACGCTACGACAGTATTATCTAATTATGCTTTTAGGTTCTCTTAATAATTTAGACTATTTAAACTTTGAATTAAACTATAATAAAAGTGGTGTGTGGTTAACGATGTCAAGGTTAAATATTTTTTGAAGGCGATGTGAATGCTGCTACTGATAGATATGTTATTTTGCGACAATTTATTAATGAACTTCGTGATGATGAATTCTAAAACGGCTTCTTCCAACAAAATTCTGCTAGATCGTATGTTCCCCACGAAACATTAAAATATATTTACGAGTTCTTTGGCGACAGGTTAATCAGCAAGGACAAATTTCCACTGTGTTCTTGTCATGTAATCCGGTTGGACTTCGGTAATTCTCCATACTTGAAAAATTCTGTATTCAGATATTGTTGACGCAATCAAATTTAATATTAATTATAATAGCACAACATAATAAAAATTTATTCAAAAATACGTTAAAGTAAATTTATTAGAAGCAAAATAAGAAAACCTTGTAAATATCTTTATAAAATAAAAGTTGGATTCACTATTCAAGTAAACAAATCTTTCAAAGCGGCGCCTTTCAATAAAGGAAAGGTTTCTAGGGTATTCTCGATAGACACTTGTTTCGTGACTCTTTCAAAAAACACGATAATTAGCATTTACCTAAAACGCTCTTTGATAGACAACTTAGAAATTAGGAGACTTTTGCAAATCATAAAGCCTTCGAATTGGAAAAATAGCACGTTTGACTAAGTTGCTGGTACACCAAAATAATGAACTTTGTTATTTGAAAGTGATTCGTTAAAATCAAACGACACCTGCAGTTAGCCAGTTTAAAATAACTGGAAGGGTAATGTAAATAAAAACTTGCCCTTAAACAAGGCTTTTTTCACGAGAAGTGCGCGCTATTAACGTGTGAATAAGTTCAAAGCTGTGCTTTGTTAATTGATGCATCTTATCCGTGACTAAGTTCTACGTATGTTTTAGTTGCCGGTAAATTAAAGCCAGCGACAAGTTCCATCACTTTGAACCCATCTTCCAGCAATAATTAGAACATGAACTTCGTTCCTGTAGTTGGAAAAATTAGCGTTATAGTAACAACTCTAAAATAAAGAATCATCTTGAACAACAAAAAGAAGATAACCAGGGTCAGTAAATTGAGAATTATTATGCGAGTAATGAAAGTAAAGACCATTTTATGAAACGAATGTTTAACAAATCAAATTCGGGGCATTACTTTTATTTCGTTAATTAATTAAATTAATTGTTTTGATTTAAACTTCTGTACCGTAGGTGCTAAATGTCTTTACCCCAATTATTTGATAGATTGTTAAAATAATTTAATTCATAAATAGGTTAAATAACAGTTGATGCCAATAATCCTTTTGTTAGTAAAGCCAGGTATAAGAGTATCTTTTATTTGTAAAATAACTGTACTGGTTGTGAGAGCATAGATTGTTTACATTTAGGTATAGTTAAAATAATATTACGTAAACGATATTATTTTAACTTTGCGATCCTTATATGTATCACAGTATAGACAAAATTTTGTCTGATATATACATTTTTGTTTATACGTAATAAATAATTTTTGAAGGTTTAATTTGTTTGTGATATTTGGTTCGCTTGGCCACAATAAATTCAATATAAATCACGTTAATTATTAATTAACGGCCAGTGCACACAATAGGAAATCTAAAAATCAATATAATAAGATGATGTCAACATATAAATGACAGAATATTAAAGAATGTGTTTGATAATATGAAATTTTGCATAAATGTGTGTATTAATAAAAACGGGAAGCACATTCAATATTTGTTATAATTTTTAAGTTTTTATTAATTTTAATTTTACCCATTACACTATAAAACAAATCGTAGTTCTTGAATTTATTACGTAGTGTTTTATTTATAGCAAATGGATTTAAGTAAAAAATAACAGTATATGACGTACAAAACTTCTAAATCACTCACTAGCCAGTATTCTTAGTAGACCAGTATTCATTTAACCCATGATACTCTAATTTTAATTTGGTTATTTGATTAATGCTGTACAATTCTAGATACGACATTTTATCTTCATTTCATGCCAAGCTTGATCCAAGACTTCTGGGATACACGTTACATTAATACTTCTTCGTATTTTATATAAATAGTTGTCAAATATATTTAGTAGGCATATGTCATAAATTTAATTAAATTAACAAAAATTACAAAATTTTTAGTACTAATTTGTATTTTCATATTTTAATCAAAATTAATACAAAACATATTTAGGCAATTTAAAATGAGTTCTTCCAATTAAAAACAAAATAAATCTGGAAAAATCTCACGAAACCCCTTTCTGAGTTTTCTGCGAGATATCGCTCGAAACAACCAAGAAAAAATGTTTTCCAATTAGTACAAGAAGCTGGAACTCTTTTGGCGGGAAATGAATAGTAAAGCCAAGGAACCTTATTACATACAAGCTTTAGCTTTTCAGTTTTTGGGTAGTTTCAGGTACTCAAAAAATGAAAAGACGAAGTCGATCTCCAATATTTACAACTGATAACAAGGGTAGCAAACGTAGTAGACGTGGAAAAAAGAACTCACGAATTCGTAGAAGCTGAAGAAGCAGATCTTCAAGATCTAGAAGAGGTAGTAGACGAACAAACGTGGAAGAAGTAAATCACGAAAATAAAAAGTTGGTAGACCATAAAATTCCAGTATCTGTACAATTTGACTAGTGTATTCTTATATTTTATATTATACTGACATAAATATTTTTAACAATATGGTAAATATAAAGATTCACGCAAAAATGCATTTTTAGTTGCCTACATTCAAATCATAATGATTAGTTAACGAAAATCCTATAGTCTATTTTTTAACTAGGAGGAATAAAATGAAAAGTCCGATTTACAATATACATAAATATCACTACCTTTTAGTAACTTTATATTTTTAGAGAGAAATTGGAATTTCAGTGTCTATAATGTTTTCATAACACAATTTGGTTAAAAATGAAGAAGATGCACATTTAATAACACGCTATAGTCCTGAATATATGTGCCATACTATTAACCAACGTGCACATAGAGAAATGAAATGACCTTTAACAACATTATTGTATTTGAATTTGTGTAACAAAATCCCTAATAGAATATTAAATAATAGTGAAAACGGTTTTTCAGAATAGTTGTGGGTATGAAATCAAAACTAGTTGAATATAATATTGCATCAGTTTACAATATATATGTACGTTGCAAATTTGAGAACAATTTATGTTAAGAACTTGTACAAATGTAAAGATAATCTTCATAAAATTTTCCTTGTATGTGGTATGGCATAATAGTTTTATACCGAAATAGGTTAATTACAAAGCATTCCGACACCAAAGTTCCATAAAATAGGAAGAATTTGAATTTATTGATAAACAATTTTGTTGCTTTATTAATTATCAAGCATTGCTTACTATACTTCTGTTCAAAGCTTGTTTATCCTGATAGAATTATATAGGTCATCTACATTTGAACATATACCTACGTTAAACCGTAAGGTAACAGAATAGAAACGTACGTTTAAAATTACAAGTAATGAAATTAAATTTCACCGTTGTATAAGAAGCAAATGTATACGCTAAAGCAAGTTAATACTAAATTAATAAAGGGTAGTCAACCACAAAAATCTTTATTGACCTAAAATTCTTTGTTATATTTATAACACCAGTCTTACATAAAAATTAACACTTGAATTATTATTATTATTATTAATAAATTTACAAACAGTAATATTTCCAAGTATTTAATTTTATAGTACTCATATAACCAAATGAAAATAAAAATCGCACAAATAAATATTTACCACATTACAAAACATAACCATAAGTATATGATCCAATGTCAAATTAACTAATGTTCTTAACCTAAATTTGCTAGATTCTATATACAAATATACACATTTAAATATCAACTTCATCCGAAGAATCAGATGAATTGTTATCATTACCGGCACCAAGAGAAATAATGAAGGATTATATCATAGAATCTATTATTCCATCTAATTTACATATTTTATCTTCGTTTTTAATAGCATGTTCAGCGCACTTTTGCGAGTCAACAGAGGTAACATTTTGAACTGCTTGCAAAAAGAGTTGTTTCACATCTTTTAGTTTAAAAATGTAGTTTTTAGATGCTACTTCATTTTTTATTTTTGCCCATATCAATTTTATAGGGTTGATCTCGCAGTGATATGGGGTAACTTCAACACAATTGTATTGCCATTCTTTGCCATTTCATCTACTACATAAAAATTGTATTTCTCTTTATGCAAGTTGATTCAGTATAAAAGCTCCGATCGAACTATATCTGCGTCAAAATTTATATTTTTCAATTTAACCATTCTTACATCTCGCTTTTCCGTGAGCACGTTGTTTGAACTTTTTTCAGTTTACGACTGTGATACGATGCATTGGCCGTTACAATTATAGAATTTTCAGGCACCTTCTTTAGTAGTGTAGCAAACCAATTTTCGAATACTGTAGAGTCCATTCGTTATGATAATCTGCACTTCTTATGCCTTCAAAAAGTAATAATCCTTTACCAACGAAAACAATCTTGGAACCAATTAAACGTTTTCCCTCCCCAAAAGGACTTTTTAAACCATTAGATAGGCCTATGACGAATGCTTATCTTCGATTTTCAATATTGCCATCGGTGCACACCTTCATTGACCCAATTTTCATCAAACTAATAAATATTTCGCCCTTGGTTTTTATATTGCTTAATTGTCTTCAAATATCTACGTCGCCATCTACTTATAACATCACGTTCTATTGAGATACTTTTTCGATTATGTTTTAAATACCTAAAATGAAACATGAATGTGTCAATCTTAATACAGGGTGTTTGGAAAATACGCCCGGAAACTTTGAGGGCTAATTTTACACCAAAAAATAATGTGGGTAAGTCATTTATGAAAATGTCGAAATCTCCATGGTTACCAAGATACGGGGGTGCAAAGGGAGAATTTTAACATCTATTT
>JAHWXV010827954.1:0-18744 GCA_024586415.1 Phrixothrix hirtus
CGAAATTTTGAGGACTGCCTGCATAAGTAAAATGACTAGTAAGGTATACAATTAATAGAAAAATGTTGGGAACCTCAAGCTAAATTAACACATGTGTGCTGCAAAGTTATTGTATCGAGCCTCGTTATCGCGCACATGTTCAACGGTCAAAGCAAAACTTAAAATATAGAATTGTAAATAACAAAATTTGAAAACGGATAAATATCAGGTGTTCATGAAGTTAATTACCCTAATTTAAATTAAATGTAAAACATCTATTTGAGATCACAGAATCTAAAAAAAAAGGAATTAACAATTACATTAATTAAATTGTTGGTCGTACGTCACTACAGTGAAGAGCGGCTTTGATTTTAAATAAAACGTAAATAAATGCTTAAAATTCGTACGCAATTAATTAAATTTAGTTTATCCAAGAACGCCTTCACATAAATCATGACATATAAAATATATCTAAACAGTAAGTAAAAGTATCAAAGTAAGTAAATGTTCAGGGGGCGGTGAAATTATACGTGCGACCTGATGCTGCGCTCGGGCTATGAATCGGCGTCGAACGCTAATAACTGATCGTTGCATTTACAAACGGATTTTACTGTTATAAAACAATTATTAATTTCTGTTTCAAAATTATTAGCAAAGTATTTACAGACAAAGTTAAATAACTATAATGATTAATTATGCCTAATTTTACTGTAGCACAGAATAATAAACTGTTGGAAATAAATATTCAGAACGCAAAGTAGCAATTCGCAGGTCCCAAAACGTAACGGGCTCTCGCTATCTTCGGCGGATGCCAGTAGAAACGTTAAGATAAACTGACCTGGATGGTAGAAGTTTTCAGAGAGAAACGGATTTTGTCCATAAGAAATCGAAATTATCGCCACGAGGTTGCCGAACGGATGTTTTCGCAAAACCGTGAATCGTTGTATCAGGACCGTAGAGAAGCAGAAAAAAAAGGGCGGCTCTAATATGAAGAGACAGAAGGTCGACCATGGCGAAAGGAAACCCTCTGAAGCGGAACCGCCGGCTCATCCAGAAGCAATCGGCGTTATAAGCATACCGGTGAAATTCCCAAACTCAACGGGCATTTTAAATCCCATACTTAAAACACTACAAAATAAATAAATAGAAATCGATCAGCCAATCTTGCACATAACTAAGGGATACCTATTCACCCTAAAAATGTAAGTGTTTTATCTCAAGAAGCATAGTAAACCACAAAGGTTATCGTAACTAGACGGAGCGGAAACAATCAAGTGCGTCTTTCACCAACAATTAACACACAATGCCTTTCCGCACGCGGCGGGATCAGATAACAATCCCCCCTAATGCAAATACCAAAAGAGGGAGTTAGGCAACCCAAGGCGCGTCTGAAAATTAACGGCGTGAAAATAGATGCAACTAGTAAAAATTGGCCGGTCTTAAGAAAAGACTGTTACAACTGACTTTCAGCTCATCGTTAGTGCTGAACTGCTTTTTTCCCAACCACACTTTCATCCTGGTGAACAAATAGAAATAGTTTGGTGTCAAAGCTGGGCTGCAGAACATGTGACCGTCCATCTTCCATCCGAAATTGTTGAGAAGTTCTTTTGTTTGTGCTGCGGTATGAGAGTGGGCATTGTGAAGGACAAGCCTGATGACAACATTTCCGTCCTTTTTTTTGGATTGCTATCTGTAGATATTAGCGAGTTTCACAGTACTCGCTGCAGTAATTATGGTTCCACGCTCTATGAACTCCACCATAAAAGTCCCCTTGCAGTCCCAAAACACAGTAACCATAAAGGTTTGTTTGAATTTCTTCCGTTTGTTTGACGAGTTCGTATGCATCCACTGTTTCGATGGCGCTTTTGTTTTGGTGTTTACGAAGTTAACCCATATTTCATCGCCTGTTATGATTTTACTTAAGAAAGAATCTCCTTCCACACTGAAACGTTATGTCAGAATTCATTGCTGTTGTTTGTGAACATCGGGTATACATTTTGGGACCCATCATGCACAAAATTTGTGGTTGCCGAGTTTTACTGTAACAATATCATAAGGAGCTGGTCGAGAAATTTGAAGAAAATCAAGGGAGAAGTTCAGAATCACTTTTTACACTTTTTCGACAATGTCGTTTGTTACCACATAGTAGGAAGGATCCCTGGCCCCCTTCATCCTGGACATCAATTGATGTTTCTCGAAAACGATAACTGAGTTTCCATTGCTAACCTGACGGAACTTAAAAAAGAATAGTCCCGGTATACTATAGAGTACAAATATTCAGTTAAAGAGTTGATAATATTCTTTGGATTTTTTAGAAAAGTGTATTATACAAAGTAACCCTTCAGTTTTTCAATTCAATGACATCATGTCCTGTTGAAAATGTTTTCCCAAATTTGACCACCTTCGTGATGGATTCTAGTGCAATAAAACGATATTTTTAGGTTTTGTGGCCAGTTTATATTATGTTATCACTTACACCATGCCAGTAATTAGTCTAAACGCTTGGTTAGCGTGTTCAATTCTTATTTACAAAGCGTTCTTGTTATCCTACATTAATAAAATGTGTCATCAGCTTATGAGTTTATTTAGGAAACAAAGCCCGAACGCAATCTGTCTCAAGAATTGTTGTTCGTTTAACGTGAACTGGAGGACCTTGTTCATTTAGAACGTCGAATGAATTAAATGTAGGGTAGGAATGCCTCCCTGTACTATGAACAAATCGAACGTCATTGGGAAACAAGGACGGTTTGCGGGACGTGCTGCTCCTGTCTTAGCAGAGCTACAAAACAAAGCCTTTATTTCTCGTGCTATTTTTAATAATAGTTGCTAACCTGTTTACAATAAAATTAACTTTTTTTATACATCACAAAACTCCCGGGAAATCTAAAATTCCAAATAGATTTTAAGGGTTATTTTACAATTTATCGTGGAAAGTATCGAAAAGATTAATTACTTATTGATTACAAAACGAAACTTAATAAAAGAGCCTCGATTTGCACTTTATGAAATTATTTATTGCTTAACTATATTTCACGATGTAACTTATAAATTGTGAAGTATTTCTACATTGAGAGACAAACAAAAGAATTATAGCAAAATCTAGTTAGGACTCTTTTATTCACAAATTGCGCGTTCTCTTCAACCTTATATTCTGTAACCTTCCCCTTCACTATGCCATTTACAAAGAAAATATGATTCTAAAAACAACCACCTCATAGTTTTCATAAATCTTTATGCATATACCCAACGTAAACAAATTTAAAAAATTGTTTGCTCAGTACAAACATTCGTATACCTGACTGAATACACAGTAATAAGTACATAAGTATATTTTCATCTTTTTACATAGAAGTATTAATGTGTTTAGGTTCGAGACTATGAAAGCATATCTAACTAAAAATGGTTACATCGAATATTATTGAAAAATAAAGACCTAAAGCCTGTCAAAATTATTAGCTTAATTTATTCTTTTAATTGTAATTTAATAACTAGGTGAGTTATAATTAGCCTCAAAATGTGCATGCAAATATTAACAGATTGAGGTAAAAACTATACTTATATTATTTAATAACCACTAAAGAAATAGAAGAACCTACATATTGGCAAAATATCTAATATAAAGTTTAATAAAAGTTATCCGTTACCTAATTTTCAGTTTGTTCTAGTTTGTTCTAAGTTTGTAATAGATACCCAAGATGTCTTTCTTAATTAATTTAGATTTCTTATAAATTAAAATAATTACAATAAATTACACCAAGTTTATTTAAAATTATAGACTGTTATTTTTCAACGTATCAACCAAAACAGGAGTTACCCTATTAAGTTGACAAAAAGGTTTGAAAAATACTTTGTGATATTATAAACGAAGAATTTCAAACATTTATATTAGTCATTAAGATGTTTCTGAAGTGTTTTTCTTTAAAATAAGATTACTGTTCCGAACAAAATAGGTTTTGACCTACAAACAAACTTTTTATTATTTACAAATAATTTTAAAGGGACTTCCGAGGACTTTTGGCAAAATTAAAGTTTGCTTTGCGATTTTTAGGCCTGTACTATTACTAAATGTATTTTTGTCCACATAACTTAATTAAATTAGAGGAAAACGTAAAGTTCGATGCTTTAAAAACTATTAAAAAGCTTCTTATATAATGATTAAAATAATATATAAGCTCTACAAATAGAATTTATAATTAGTGGCTGTAATACGAGAGGGAATTAATAAATAATCATTACCCTTGAAATTTTCCCACAAAAAAATTTAAAGCGGGTACCAAATGTCAAAAAGTGCCTATGGAGATAATTATTGTAAACATAGAATGGTACCGGGTGAGTTAAATGTTCCATGACTGATGATTATTATTTCAGAAACCATCAAGATTATAAAAAATGTTTTAATTAAAAATGATACGGTTTGCAGTGTTGGGTTGAAATCTTCCATCCTTAGACTAGTCATCATAATGGATCTTGATTTGATTGCTGGCAATCTGAACGTTACTGAGCATTTTGACATGTATAGAGTTGCGATTACCTCGAAAGTTCTTAGCATATACAGTTCTGATATTATCCTCTCCTCCAGAGAACATGGCAACCTTATCTCATTCTTAAATAACAATAAAGCTGCAGTATCGCATGCTCTTATGTACAGTCGAACAACACGCCATTAGGAATTGATATTCATCCCAGTCTCGTTGATGGTCTAACACTGCTTTTAACAAATATTTTCCCATTGTTCAATTTATGTGCTCCACCATTCCATCTGACTGCGAATGAATAGCAGTAGTCTCGGTCTTCCGTATTTTTAACAATTGGTAAATGCTTTAACGTCAGACCGACTCAAAATTTCGTCGTCGGTCGGAATACAATTCCAATGAAATTCGAAAACAGAGCTTCAGCTACGCAACTGCCCCTTGATTTGGTTACTAAAACAATACACCACCACTAAGACGCATTCGTTTGCTGAATTTGTTTCAGAATGGTCACTCTTTTAAAAGGGCTGCCCACGTAATAGTATCTCATTGGTAGTCTTCGTATTCCAAGCCTACCGTTCCCTGAAACAGATGTTTCACACCTACGACAACATTTCTTAATGTCTTCCTTGCAGTTCATTCAATAAAGTTGTTCGCCAACATTTTCTAGTGTTTTCTTTCCATTCATACACCCTGTTTGCAAAACATCTTCTACTCTATTCTTTAGAATTGTCAACTGTGTGCTTTTTTTAGTTCTACCTACATCTTTCAGGGCTCTCTTTAGAAAAACATCCAGGATTTGAAAGTACTTCCATTGAACCCAGTATGATTTTTCGACGTTACTAAGTAGAAGAACCTCTTTCCATGCAGGTCCTCGATCATTATTTTCCTATTTCAAAGAAACTTCATGCTTGGATCGTTTTCTGATCTTGTCTCACCTTTTCAAGATCTCAGCGATCGTTATTAAACAGCGTACGCTTAATATTTTACTTAATTTTGTATTCCAACTAGGTGCAGTGGTCACAGGCTTCTGGACAAGGGCTTCTCCTTAAAGCATCAGATGATGCCTTCTAGCACAATGTTCCTCCTCGAAGTCGTTCTTGGATCTGTTCAATCCATTTCGAAGTTTGACCTTCTGCATACCCAAGTTGTTTATATGACCAGTTCTCAATATCAAATTCCGTAAAGGTGTTCAATTGATTTTATTATCGCTAATAATTTTTGCGTGTACCACAGTAGTTCCATTCAGGATTTTACAATATATTGATGTAATATCCAGTTACCCTCTGTCGTTTATCCTGAACCTGCAACAGTATAAACCGCTACCAACATGCTTACATCTGTGTCTAAAACAAATTGGCTCTTTATTATAGAGTAACTACATTTATCAAAACCTACTGAACGGCTTCGAATGGCTCTTGGTGTTTATTTTTCAATAAAAAAGATTAATATTCTTCGGTGTATATGATAGAGGTTTCGCAATGTCTACGCACGATAGTAGGTACATAACCTAAGAAAGCTTCGTAATTCATGTTCAGATTGTGGTCAATCTCGTAGTTCTCGAATCTTGTTTGCATCAGTTACAACACCTTTCTCAAAAACAAGTGACTCAAGTACTAAACTTTTACCTATAACTGGTTATACTTTTTCAGACTAACTTGTAGATGGAGCACTCTTTAGATGTTTTTCGAAGGACATTTCTATTACAACACATCATCCAAGAAAAAAAGATATGTTTAAAAAAAGAGGTATCCCAGGATGGGTTTCTTCAATCTTTAAAATGTCGCTGGAGCACTGCATTGAATTTTCTGGGCCCAGATAAATAGTAAATGTCGTTTTCTCGCAATCTCCACTCTTGATATATCAATTTAGGAGCCACCTGGAGCAGGAAAATGTATTTAAAATATCATCTAGGTAGCAGGTAGCTACGCTTTTTGATTGTGTTGTTCAAGTGACGATAATCTACACATAATATAGTGTTGCCATCTTTCTCCTTAATCAACACAACTGTGCTAATATAATATAATAATAATCCCTTGCTTGGTCATGTCTTGAGTTATCGACTTGGCTTCCTCTCGTTTCGCAGCCTTCTTAATTGTTGACGTATCAGCTGGAAATCTCCGGTATTTATTTCAATCACTCAGTGCGAAGACGTCGACTTCGGCCGTTTTTTTTTAGGACAGGCTGCTACCCGAAGGTTCAAACACGACATGTCGTGTAGTTAAATGCTTCACAGATACAATATTCTCACTGATCTTCATTCGACATACGAAATAATACTGGCATGCACAATCCCAACTCAGTGTTCTTCCCAATGATATGTGGATACCATTGACATTCATCAATCAGTTAGTCTTCAAGTTAGAATTTTGCGGTCAATATTTCCATGTTTAGAGTTTCCACGGCTGTTACCCATCTTGCCCGAAAGTCTCCAACCGGTCGGAACATAGCTATCGCGTCATTTCTCGTTTATATTTTAGTCTCTTCCGCGAGGTAATCCGAAATTAATGCTTTATTGCGCGATCGTTTCGTTGATGAACGGAAATCTTTTCATCTTTCACTCGTAGGCTGTCATTTTTCCAATCTAACGTGATTCTAAATGTTGACATTATATGCATGTCTCGTCTTACATCGTCGCTAATATTGGCTACTAACACTCAGTGTATACTTCAACAACCAATTTCAATATTTTCCACGCTTAATTCATTAGTAGTTGCACGAAATCTTATTGGAGCTACGAAATTAATAGTTTTCTATCCTTGACGACGTTTGGCTTCACTATTGTCTTGCTCCTCGAGTATCCACCAACATTTAGCAACTTTTCCCTACAATGGTTTCTTTAATGTAGAAACTATTCGATTTATGTCGTATTGATACCACTGGGATAGCGACTTCTAGAACTTGACCGGCAGAGATTGACATTCATCCTTTCACATCGAGTTTATTTAGATTTTCTGATAATATGTTAGTGAGGGGATTATTTCTCGACACTGTGCAATTTCTCCCAAAATGTCCCCACTCTCCGGTTTTTGTCCAATTAGTCTTTGTATCTTAAGTACTCGTTAAAATTTCTGTTCCATGCTCTCAACACCATCTTGGATTTTTCTCACAGTCCGTATAGCATAGCACTTAGAGGCTTGTTTGGCCGCTCAAATTCTATTACATGAGATATTACATCGCGAAAACCAGCAAGAATCATTTGCATCGCAAGTTAATCAACGAAATTTTCTGTTAGATACGCTAATCTCACTAAGCGTGCAATTTAATTTGCGAATATTTGGGTATTTTCTGCAACTTTTTTACTTCTATTCCATAATTAGGCACAGTAAACATGCTTGTATTTCCAATCGCGAAATCAGGTATTCAAAATTGTTTTGTACATCGTCCTGTACTGTTTGACAAATGTTCAAAACACCTCCCGCCATGTAAAGCCATTACAAACGTGGTTTCCTTTTCTTCCATATTATTTAGAGTTTGGGATATTTTCTTCTACGATAAGTAAATACGTGTCCCGCTGCATAATCACTTCTTCTTTTTCTGCATAATGAATCTAGGATATTCCATACCTTGAAGGGCTAACTATTTTGGCTGTTGTTAGGGATATTTTTGTAGGTCATCACATTTCTTGGTTATTTTATCAGACTTTCTTGACATTACATTGAATTTTTCTGTGATATCTCAAATTTTTTCTATTAATCTCTTCTCAATTTTCTCCTGCGTGATGGTCCGTAATTACATTCGTAATTTCCTTTATCACTTCATTTTGACTTAATTTCTTCTTGTAATTCATATTGACTTGATTTAACCGAAAACATTTTCTCTTATAATTTATTTGTGTTTACTTATAGTGCTCTATATTTATTTGATATAATTATATATAATATAATTATATATATTATTTTAATTTATTAGAATTTCTTCTTGCAATTTATTTTGATTTTGTTTAAAATTTGTGATTTGTAATTCATTTTGCTTTAATTGCATTTCTTCTTGTATTTATTTTGATTTAAAACCATTTTATCCTATAAAAATTTTGATTTAATTTAATTTTTTCTTGATTTGAATCCATTTTATTCTACATTTACTGCAGCATTTTCAGTAGAAATTGTATATTTTTATCTATAAATGGGAGACTGGCAAATACATGATACTTAACGCTAACTTAGTTTTATTTATTTAATTTGATTAATTTATTTTCTTGCGAGTTTATGATTGAAATATTAATTTCGCGCTTCTAACATCAATTGTAACAAAACTTTAATTATTTATTTCGATTCTCCATTTATTTTCCATTTACAACGAATTATTGTTCAACACATAAGTATACATTAGTTTATACAAACCACAAATTATCTTTGCACATATATATGTAAATCCTTACACATCAGCATCAAATATAGTACTAACTAATCAATAATTCGTGTATTTATATCTATTCTAAAGTAATCTGGAAAAGTTGGGAAAGAATGATTCGTTTAGGCTGGTGGCTTGGTATAGGGTATGTCTGGTGACGTAAATATACTGGGTGGCTCATAAGGATGTCATTGCCAATTTTGTTAGGATAGATTTATTGCGTTTTTTCGTTGTTATATATGAACGGGGCGTAAAACTTATAAAATTTAAATACAAAAGATGAAGTCAGAACATTAAAGAAACATATTAAAAAAGCTAGAAGTTCTTTCTAAATATCAATCCATGCACTGGAAAGCTAAAACACGAATACAAAAACAACTATTGTAGTCGTTGTTTTTAAAACAACATGAAAAGGACAAAATATTAAATAAAAGTTAATAAAATAATAAAACTTGATTCACCAAAGAAATGTATCTACAGGTCAAACCGCGAAAGGTAAATAATTATTCTTATAAAATATAACCATTGCGCAAATGAAAGAAATATTAATAAACAAGCATTCCTCCAGGCAGCTATGTATACTGCAATGTATTCTTAAATACATCATCAATAACATTATTAGATCATAATTAACGGTTCAGTTCAAAATCTATTTTTTCATCGAACTGAGAAATACCGAAAGTGTAAGGTAAGCGCCATAAAATCTCAGCCTGATAAGCCTGCACAGGATCAAACGTATTTAAACTCTGTTGCATTTTAGTTGCACATGTGTGAAGTGTACATTATATATATATATATATATATATATATATATATATAATGTTACGTTTTAAATTTCTGCGAGTGTTATATGTTGTAGTCGGTTTCCGAAATTCTTCTCATGTAATTATATGTTGGTTCTGATAAGAACCGTTTGTCTAATGACGACGTTTCGGCAAACTCTCATCTGCCATTGTCAAGTCTTTCTAGTTCTTGGTCTCGTTATACGTATCGAACTGGTGTTGTCCGGGACTGGCTGGTCTTTACACATTCTGCTGCTTTTACCTTTTAGGAGAAAGTTTTTCGCTCGCTTGCGCGTCATCGGGCCTGTCTTTATGGAAGGTTAGCGAAATATCTGGCCAAACAACTATAACCTCACGTGGAAGAGGCAAAATCTTACATTAAGGACGCAAATCACTTCATTGAACTAGTAAAGAAAGAAACTGTTCAAACAGATCACTTACTAGTAAGCTTCGATGTCGTGTCACTATTCAATAACGTGCCAATAGATGAATCTCTGGAAATAATTCGAAAGAAATATAAACCTAACTGAACACTGTTTGAAAAACACGTACTTTATATATAAGGATCAACGCTATAGACAAGTAGAAGGAACACCCATGGGTTCACCACTATCACCGGTAATTGCCAATTTATTTATGGTAGACTTGGAATGCCGGGCAATAGAAACAGCAAATTACAAACCCAAAATGTGGCTAAGATACGTGGACGACACTTTTGTTATATGGACACGCGGAAGGCAGCAGCTAAACGCATATTTAGATCACCTTAATAATTTACACCCTCTAGTCAAATTTACCATGGAAATAGAGGAAAACAATCAACTACCATTCCCGGACATACTAATAACTAAAAGTACGGACGGTACAATAAGTCATACAGTATACAGGAAAGTGACACACACAAACAGATATCTAAATGCCAAATAACACCACCACCCGGCCCAGCTACACTCAGTGGTTAATACATTAATAACATGATCAAAAAGACTAGCCGACGCTGAAAATATAGATAAAGTAATGAGCACACTCCGAAAGGCACTATATGAAAACGGATTTACCGAACAAAATATAAAAAGGGAACTAAAAACAAAAACAATCTCTCAAGACGAGTAAGAAAAATCAATCAGCATAGCGCATCTTCCTTACGTAAAAGGAATAACAGATAAAATTTCAAAGCTGATAGAAAAATCAGTTCTGTACCTCGAAATCCGAAAGCAAAAGTAGAGCTAGAATTCCAAGGAGTATATGAAAGCCCATGCCGTGACCGCGACCACTCGTACATAGGTCAAACCAACAGAAGAATTAATGTAAGGCGGGAAGAACATAAAAACGCGGTAGCCAAAATTGAAAGAACATCATTGCTAGCCCAACATGTAAAGACGACATCACATACAATTGATTTAGAAAACACAAAAATGCTCGCAAACATCGAACATACCACGAGAAGAATAATACGAGAGGTCATCGAGATAGAAAAACGGCCTAACACTCTAAACTCGAGGGTTAACACTCAAAGATTACCCACAGCCTGGAAACCATTAATAACACCAGAGGCAAAAGCAATGTCTGGTTGCACAAAAAGAGAAAATGTGGAATGTCAACCTTGTTGGAGTTCATTGTCACCGGAAATGAAACAATGGTTCTGTTTTATGATCGTCTATCCAAAAGGGAATCGATGGAATAGCGGCGACCCAATGAAACCCGTTCCAGAAAAGCAAAAATCGTTTAATTAACGAAAAAGGTGATGGTCACGTTATTCTGAGATTGTTAGAGTATTTTACTCATTGACTTTAAAGAGCGCAATACAGCTGTCAACAGCACATATTATGCGTCTTTATTGTATAAATTAAGGTTCAAAACGTGTTTGATTATTGCACGGCAATCAACCCACCATACTGCCGCCTACCTCGTAATTATAAGAATTAATTGTATAATTGTATAAAATTAATTGTGTTCCTGGAAAAAAAGTATAGATAAATATTAACATGCGTTATCGGCAATAAAACAGTTCTAAAGAGCATTAATTATTCCCCTGCAAATCTTTACTTTTGAAATATGTATGTCCATCCATGAATTACACGAGATTCTGCTGTTACGGATTTGTTAATACCAAGCGGTTTAACTCTTTACCTGAAGCGTGCTGTGGTGGTTGCCCAATACTTCAGATTTTAAAATTGATCTACAATAGCACCATCTATTACATATTTACGTGCAACTATAGTGCTATCAAGCTCTTAAACGTACAAATTACTCGTATCATAAAAAATTAGTAAGTCATATTTAGAAACTTGATCTTGAATTTCACCGCGCAATTTTTATTCTAATATACATTCTGATATACATTGCTTGGAAATAGTTGTTGAAACTAAAACGGCTAACTCGACGTATTATAAGAGATACATTTTTCAGGTTATTAAATTCCATTAAGCCCTTTTTGAAAAATTTTGCACATAAAACATTTTATAAACTGCTTGGGGACTTCCCTACAAGATTGCGGCGGACATAATTAACACGACGAGGGAAATAAACACCTTATTTAAAAATGACGGTACTTACACGACTACAGAAACTATAACATACCTACTGCACAACTTACTACCAGACGATGACATTAACCCAAAAATTACTTCTAAAACATATCTACTCAAACACAACTAATCAAAATATATCACCACCCATTACTGCCAATGAAATTAACGACGCCATAGACACCTTAGCCAACAAAAAAGCTTCCAGACAAGACAAAATTAGAAATGAGGTCTTAAAGACCATAAAAGGCCCCCTTACATTGACTTCCTTTTTTAACGAATGCCTACAACAAGGAAAAATATCGAATATATGGAAGCAGGAAAACGCCAAGGTTGCCAAAAAGGGACAAGGGAAAGATCCTCAAAACACTAAATCATACAGAGCTATCTGCTTACTAAATACTCTAGGCAAACTACAAGAGAAGATCCTGAACCAAAGACTGACATTACAAGTTATGGATTACGGTTACAGCAATGAACAATACAGTTTCAGGAAAGGGAGATCGACTGAAGATGCCATTAACAGAAAATTACGCTCTATGAAAAATAACAGTATTCGTCTGGTAGACTTTGGTGGTGCTTTTGATAATCTCTGGTAGCCTGCGTTATTTCGCAGACTACAGAGATTAAACACACCAAACGACCTCACCAAAACCATAAGAAGCTACTGTCAGGACAAGTACGCAACGATAACAAACATCCACAAAAATATTACTAAAAGACTTACTAAAGGCTGCTCACAGAGTTTAATCTGCGGGCCACTTTTTTGGGAACATAGTACACGACGACCTGCTCCTGTCATTAGAAGCGGATGACTCCATTTTTGAAACTGTAGCCTACGTGAACGATCTTGCATTACTCCTAGAAGCCAAATCCAGAAAAGACCTAGAGATAAAACTAAATGTCATACTCGCAAGGATTTAAAACTGGTGCGCCGAGGTCAAACCTAAAATATCAGTTGAAAAAACTTCATACACCTTGGTGAGGGAAACATTGCAGAGGAACTCAGTAATCAAACTGGACGAACACAGGATCCCAAGAGACAAAAGCACCGGGTATCTAAGAGTTACGATCGATGAAAAACAAAACCTTATTGAACACACTACTAATATTTGTGCAAAAGGGACCACGATTATACAAAAGATAGCCAGAATAGCGCAAAAAAATTTCAAGATTCCTCTGATCAGCGCTAGAATATACCTGAATAACATTCTCATGGCCATATTATCGTACGCTGCCAGCATCTGGGTAGAACAAGTAAAACGTGGCTCACTTTACAAGAAGATAAGTTCTACACAAAGAGGTGGAATACTAAGGTTGACAGGGGCTTTAGGCACTACGCCGCTTGATTCCCTATAGGTTGTCCGTGGTGTGCTACCCGCCACATTGCAAATAAAGAAAAAAGCGGCCAGATACTGGCTTAAAAAGGGCGACATAGACAAGGTCCAAAAAATTATAGGCGTAAGAGCAGAAACAAAATCTGTCATCACAGAACGGATATTAAACATGTGGCAGGAAGAATGGGACAACTCCAAGGGCAGAGTGACCCACCAAATCATACCGGATGTCAGATTTTGTAAGCTTAAAAGATACATTTGCCCTTCCAGAGTGCTCATACACTTTTTAACGGGACACGGACCTTATCCAACACACTACTACAAAATTAATAGCAGAGAAACATCAGACTGTATCAGGACAGACTGGTATACCTGAATACGTCATACTAGACGGAAACGTCACATAGGACCAATTACAACCGTTTAGAACCCATCTACGTAACGAAGACATAACAGAAATCCTAAACAACGAAAATGACTTCCAGTACTTAAACTCACTCTCCCAAAAAGCTTTCAATCTGGCAAAAACTTTATACCTACGATAAAAACAACATTAAACGCAAAATTCCTTTCTTGAGAAAAAGTATTATATCGATAAACAGAACTCTACGTACCTATGTCAATAGTTACATAAATTAAAACATGCTGCTCTCGCAAATGGACATTACCTAAAAATTAAACTGACTATAACAACTAAAAAGCCAAAAACTAAGACAAACGTCAACACAAACATCTAAACTACTTCTCAAACATGCATATACAGCATACAAACATAACAAATCATCACACAAACACACATCAACAATCTCACAATCAATCTATACACACAATTTCTACATTCATTGATTTACAACAAATCATTACAAACATTACACAAGAGGCCTAACCCATTGAAATGGACAGAAGACTCCACACAGCAACAGTGACCTACCTACCCACCATCAACTACATGCTCCAGCATAGAGAATTGCCTCTTTAGTGGAAATAATATGATTAGTGATAATTGAACTAAATATAGTATTTAAATGATATACAATTGTAGTTCTTAGTGACGAGACCGAAATGGCTTGTTCCTAGTATCCTTGATATTGATGCAGCCATTGCAGGAACTCCCTTAGGTTATGATAGTATAATTAATAAACAACAATATTAAATTAAAATAAATCTTCAACAACCTTCGATAAATATAGTTTAATAAATGACAAAGATAAATTAATAAAAATTGAATTTAGTTAAACAGCTAACGAAAGCACATTAGTAGAATAGGACTAACCAAATCTTTAGCATAGAATAAATTAGTTTCAAATGACTACCAACCTTCAGGTGTGCCGAAAGGCGGTAGCCACACATAAAAAATAGCAAATAAGATTAGAATAAGATCAAGGTTCGCTTTAAATTGTAAGGCAGCGGGATATGTATTTATAATAAAGATATTTTGAATTTGAAAAAAAAATTATGAACTGCTGGAATTTATCACAATTAATTCGTTACAAACAGTCAAGAAAACTACGAATCTATTTGCTGAAATAACAAATTAAAACAACATCGAATTGCTCTCTGTTTATTTACTAATAAATTGGTGCTTGACCTACACCACCACAAATAAATGACCTAATTTTTACATGCAAGTGTCTTAAAAAATTATATTCGAGATTTGTATTAAAATCATCAGAGATAGTTGAATTTATAAACAAATAATTACTAGTGATAACATTTAAATTTAATAGTTGTTTAAAGATGGTTTTCACAAAAAAAAACGAATTGAGATTATCGTAAAGCACTTAGGTAAACATTTCTAATTCTAAAAGGTTGTTTATTTGTCAAGAGAAAATTTACTTTTTATTTTTCTTTTTAATATTTCCGAAATTGAGTAATAAATAATTTTAAATTATCTACGTAAAGTTGAACGGCTGATAATATTGTTTTCCAATTATTTCAAACTTTAACAGAAGGTACAAAAACGTATTCCAAAGAGATATCATGTGTTTTAATTTTTTCAATAAAGCTTTTAGTTTAAAAATAATGAAAAAAAATATCAAACCAGTTGTACAAAATAAGCGGCATTTTCTTTTAATGACTAAGTTTTTACCGTTTCTTGATAATTTTTACTTCCACAAGAAGCATTAGAAAAGTGGATAATAAACATGCTTGTAAACGTGCATAATTATGTAAATCTAATTTAATAAATCAAAACGGAGGTTTTTTAATGAATTTCATTTACACTGAATGTTTATTAATACACATTGCAATGACCTGTAATATGAGTAAAGCTGGAATAAACGTACAACGATGCCATAGCGAACTGGTATAAAGTTTGTGACAATACGTATTTCAAATCAGAAGTTCTCGAAAAGTGTTTCAAGAATTTTCTAAATTCCATTGTTCCCAAATTAAAGCTGTTTAATTTTTTTTATTATTTTTTTGTGAATGTATGAGGCATAAAGAATAATCAGTTAAAATATCTGAAAGACTTTCAAAGCGACGCTGTATTTTGCACGGCCCTTGTAAAATCATAACTTTTAGCAAAACACGAAATCTCTAAATATTATAAAATTACAGAGTAATTGTGATAAAGAAGAGGTTGTTTTTGCAGTATTAATTTGACCTACTATATTGTTTTTCATTTCTGGATTTAGCTTTCACCATTTTTGCATCATACTTAGACCTATAAATTAACTAATACGAATAAATAACTTTAGTTTACTAATGAGCTTCCCACACAATGAGTCAGACATCGTTTAAAAAATGCATTGTTTCTGACATGCTAAATTTAAACAGCAATTTACCAGAAACTAAACATAGAGAATTGTTTGTAAACGAATTTACTTTTAATTTTAAAATAAGTCTTATTTGAAAAATATCTAAAAGTTGAGATGCAAGCAAAAATTGGGATCAGGATACTTTTTCAAAGCATACTATTGCATAACAGTGAATAGGATTCAGTGTAAATGCTATGCTATCTAGATAGCAAGATCTAGTAACATACATCATTACACTTTAAATTCTAACCATGCCATATAAAGTTACACGAATTTACCTAATTTTATGTACATCTATTTACATATTCATAATAAACTTTACAAACAACTCAGAAATTACTAGAACTTCAGTTCTACTACTTCTACCAACAAAGTCTGACCTTTTAGAAAAGCTAGAATATGAAAATTAACGTCATATTCTAATTTATATTAGTTCTCGTATTAGTACGAACTGACGATTTACATTTTATAATGTTGGTAATATTTTAAAACTCTAAAACAAAGGTGATATAGACATTTGCTTTTCCAATGAATAATATAAGTTGCTAATTTTTATTAAAGTAACAGGTAATCGCTAGAATAACTCATTGAAACGGATCCGTTGAATTCGATAAAATATCAATTTTACATCAATAAATTAGTTGTGATATTTAACCATTATAATAAATACGAGAGGAGTATGGATTTGACTCGAACTTTTTGATTTTTGTATTCTTAGTAAAGCGCCACCGGCAAGTTTTTTATGTAATGATCAAAACACCTACATTATCTAATCAAGCGACACCGGAGATTTTCTTTTGTTTGTATAAATAATGATAGTTGTGTTGCACAGCATATTAACATTCAATTTTTGTGCAGAAAAGAAAAGACTTCAGGCACGCGCTTAGGTATCGAATGGAGCAACTCGTTCAAGAACGACCGTATACGTATACAAATGCTCCTTATACTTCAAAACATGGTGCTGCAGTAAACCTGTTGAATATCCGTCAAGATTATTCGAACGAACAAACGAATATCAATGGTTGAATTGACGAAAATGCTGAAGTTAGTGTTCGTAACATACGAAGGCAGCTCACGATGGGTGCCAAGAAAGCTTTCCAACGAGCAGAGACAAAAACTAATTGTGATTTCTCAGTAAAATCTCCAATGATTTCAGAATGAAGATAATTTTTTGGCACAGTCGATGAGTCCTGTATTCACTACATCCTAGAAAGAAATCGGTTCAGCATAAAATTGCGTCATTCAGATTTTCCACCAACCAAAAGTTCAAATCTGAACCATCAGCAGGAAAAGTAATATCAGGAGACGTCTAGAACGTTCAAGCTCCAATTTTCATGAATTGTTTAAGAGAACGCAACTCCTGCTAGTAAAAGAAGCTATAATAACCATATACAGAACTATCAAAATCCCCGATTTAGAAACGGAAGACTTCGATACGATTGAAGAACACCCTGATAAGGAAATTGGCTGCCGAATTTCAAATATGGAAATTATTCATGAGCAACCTTTGTGTCCATACTATTTTGTAACGAGCCCCCTTGAAAGCAGTTTTCCAGCCTCTATTAAGTATACTATGAATTGTTCTTGCGTCAGTGTCATCGACCTAATTTTCAAGTCAGTGTACTCTTTATAGATGAAACAGGCTTTTCAAGGTATTTCATAGTTTACTTTTACAATAAACATCGCTAGTTGGATTAACACCCTCGTTCTGTAATTGAACCTAGACACCAAGAACAATTTTACTGCGATGTGTGGGGAGGTATTGCTAGAGTTTACTTAATTGGGCCATTTTCTTTTCCGCTTATTATAAATGAAGCAAGTTACAGACAATTTTTAGAACATAATCTTCCTCAATAGTCTTTGAAGTTGCAGCACAAGACATCCGTTGACAGTAATGAATGAAGCACTATGATAACCCAGTACACTTTAGATCTCGAATATTTTCAAATAACAATCATTTGAATCGTGGAATTGTCTAGGAAGGATCGGTGCAATGGTTAGTACGATTATCAAATTTTATTTGAGGAATCATCTAAATAGTATCATTTACAGTACACAAATTCTAACTCGATAGGTTCTACAAGAACGCATTATGAAAGGCATTGATTTCATTCAAAATACTCCTGAGATATTGGAACATGTTAGACAACAATAAAACGTTGTGGCGCATACATTGCTGCTGTAGAGAGTCATTTTGGGTATCTACTTTAAAATAAGTTTCAAGTTACTTGAAGAAATTTGTAAATTAACAATTCATACAACTAATGACAGTTTTTGACGATTAAAAACGATTATTATAAATGTTTATATGTTAGTGATTTTGTTTTTGCTATTTAACTAAAATGTATACCCCGAACTAGCATTATTGCTATTTTATGATATTGATAAAAAACAAGACATTTTCGAACTTAGATATAGAGCATAGCTGTGTTAATCAGAATATGCTGGTAGAGTTTTGCCAAACATTTTAGAAGCACCCTGTCTATATATATATATATATATATATATATATATATATATATATATATATATATATA
>JAHWXV010827970.1:0-15183 GCA_024586415.1 Phrixothrix hirtus
ATATATATATATATATATATATATATATATATATATATATATATATATATAAAGTGAATTAATAACAAAATCGAATGGGTAAACTACCAATATCAATTTTGTATTTAAAATTATAAACAAGGACTTTATAGGTTGCTACCAATTATTAATAATTATTAACGTTCAGAGACCCCAATTTCACGCTTTTAAAAAAATTTACATCAGCTTTCCCACAAGAATGTTTATGCTTCTAAAAATACACCTTAACCACTGAACTCCCTTTTCCCAGCAACCTCAAGGTGAAACTGCATCAAACAGGTAGTTGAGATCAGACCTCTCGAGTGAAAGCACGCAATAGCAAGGCATGACGTTCATGAAAACAGAGAATTAGTTAACCTTAATAACTATCGAATACCTGAATCGTCAAGAATTAGGTAGGTTGGCGCTGTATGCGAAATTGGAAAATTTGGTCGAATTTTCGTTATTCCCGTTCAAGGTTTGACCGTAGGGCTGTAAGACGTGAGGGAAAGTACTATCACGTACGCTTTATTCATAAAGTGCCGGAGGCATTGGGGCTAGCTACTAAAAGTCACGTAATTCAACGCAAATACAAGTAAGTGACACTTTTTCGATAATTTCCTTCCACCCTATAAGTCACTGAGCTTCACTGGGGAACCGACAATCAACCCCCTGTCTCGTAACGTAGTAATAAATCGCAGGGAGAACTACTTTGTCACGTGTTCCCAATTATTATTATTTACATGATCATATTCTAAATATGTGTATATAAATTTTAGATACATGTAAATAATTAAAAAGATAAAAATTGGTAACACGTCATACATATAAGAAATTAATTTATAGAATAAGTAAAATTGATTAATAAACATATTAAGGTTGAAGATAATTAATTATTAGTTAATACCATTAGGGCCATCTAGTATTTAAGAATAAAATGAATTGTTAATGTTATAAAGAAAACTGTAATATTTAATTAAGATTGTAAACAAATCATATATGAAAACATAACCCTACACATAGATGGCATACAAATTCACATTCTACATTTAATTAAATTATCATATTCCTTATCTTATACTTTTACAGTTATAAGATATGAAATTAGTATAAATGCTGTAGCATGAGCACAAAAATTTAGAACAACTTTTGTTCTCATACAAGCCTTGCCTTTATAATATTCCTTCCATCCATAAACATTTTGTCATCCCTCATTAAGACGCGCTGTCAGAGAGAATGATCCTCCGGATTACAATATGGCTTTGCCCCTCGATCCGAGTTTTACTATAAACAATGGAATATGAACATTTTTCAATCGCCATTAGTTATTACCGGAACAATCGGCAAAGTTGATGTGTGTTTTCTATTGAACGTTTTTCATTTTAAACATGCATACATAATTGTACCCTTGGAAGTAGTATGAAAAGGTATTTGAACGTTTTTCAATTCCTTCTTCTACGCTACGACATAGAATTAACTACCTACTTCATGAATATTAACTTAAATTACCTAGTGCTAATCCCCAAATATCCTTAATGCCAACCAATATAAATTGCATGACACACACGATCGAAATACACACAATAACACACTAGGGTTTGCATGTCAAAGTATTGTACATAGTTGTAAATATATGTATAAAATTGCATGTTTTTTTATTTAACCTAGAATTTGGCTAGTTATACAGGCAGAAATAAAACATATAGAATTAGTAGTATATACAGCTAAACTCGAAAGTAGCTATACAACGCCATTGAATAGTTGCCTTCTTATTAACAACTAGCACGTTCGAATCCACCCATAAATCTCCGACTGAAAATAAGCTAGCTGAAGGCTAATTGGACTAGAAATTAGTTCAACGCAAACTTATCTTGTGCCCTATTTCCTGTTACACTTATTGTGTCAAACAACAGTGCAGCAATCCGGATGGAAATTATTTGATAAACTCTGATATGTTTGCTAGTTGCGGTAGAACAAAACGTGGTGGCAATTATGGCGATTGACTGTTTTAGCACCACTGTCTTGTTTAATTTATTGGTCAAAGCTTAACACAGGAAACGTTGACTGGAAATGTTAAACAAGTAAATGTTAAAAGAATTAACAGAAACAAGAATCAATAAAAAACACACTTGGCAAGCATAAATTTTAATGAGAGTAAAATTTTAAATACAATTGTTTAACCTGATATAAACACAAAAATTTGGTTTAAATAAAATCCTAGACAATTAAATCTTAAATAGATAAGCAAATAAATTTATAACAATGCAGTCAATTACTTGTATCAAAGAAACACTAGATTATAATACAGAATACTTACAAAGGCCTCGTTAAAAGAAAGAATACGTTTTGCCTTGCATACAAGCTAAAACAATATTCTCGTTCCCTAGAAGCTATGAACAAATAAAAAATTAAACACATATAAATTTGATTACAAAATATGAGACTGTAAAAGTTTTCAAAATTTCTAAAGAATACCACTTTTTTTCGCTAACATTTGATGTATGTTTATTCCAAATTCGTTGGAGTTAAAATTACCAAGAAACAACTAGTATGAGACGGCGGAACTGAAAGAGACCGAGGACTCGTTCAGACAACGTTCCTCGAAGGTATTCCTGTTGGTGCTGTCGATAAGAATAACGCCAAAACTAGGACTCGGTTCAAACGTAAACTTGATATTGTATTCTAATTTTAATTCAAAAAACTGATAAGGTTTCTTCACAAACCTACAAGTGGCTGCTAATAAACTTCGAAGAAAAACTTGTGCTTGTCAAAAAATAATTAGTTCATTCAATATATTGCTACTTAATAAACACGAAGGATAAAGTTAAATTCTTATCGGGTGGAAAACTTTACACGCGTCCGACTTTGTGGACATTTTTTCTGCCTCTCGCCACCCATTCTAGCCATCGGAATTTTCAAACTTAATCAACACACTTTCTCGAACTAAATATCAACCCCGCAAGGTTAATCACAAATCTGCGACAGCGCAAATTATAAATTATTCAAAAAGAATCTCTTAATAAAAATTCGCAGCGTCGGACAATCTTTCAGCTTGAGGTCTCCGCTCACACTCCCCGTCCGAATCCTTCGACCACCTTGTTATCACCTGTGCTAAGTGTGACCTTCGCTACAACTGGAACAATCGACCGAGAATTGTAGCATTTATTAGAATCCGAAACAAATTAAAACATTATGAAAAGACAATAACTGGCATATCGCACACCAATTCCACTGAATTATTCTGCATTATTCCACAGTAATTAAAACAAAAAAATTAGTTCATATGTGCAGCTGTTAATAAATAAAAAGATTTCGTTATTTAATTAAATTATCACAATGACGATTGCGTCTGTAAATCAAATTCCATTTAAATAAAAACAAGATTAAATGCTACAGCTATTATACACAGCGTGTTCAAAAAAAAACATGACAAATTTAAACTTTAAATACAGGCAAACATTTTTCTGTTGGAAGAAAGATGAATGTAAAACTCCATTGTGGTGACCGGATCAAGCTAGCTGATTCAGGAAAATTAACATCTCTGATAACCTCTGGGGCGCAAGAAGCGTTAAAGCCCGTTATAACATTTATTTACATTGTTTGGTTGTTGTAATATACACTATATTAGCAATTTACATTCTTTATAAATTACAAATCCGTTTTCTTTTGTTTTCAATTGAGGAGCGATCGTACAAAATCAAATGTGCTGCACCTATTCTAGGAATGAGATAAAACCAGTGGTGATGTCAAAATCACTGAAAATGCAATAAAGCTTTGTAAATTGAGTTTCTAAACTAAGTGATTCAAGCAAAATGTAATAAATCCAAGAAAAGCTTAAATAAATTTTTATTTCCTTCAAATCGTTATAAATCCACTTTACTGTCTAATAGAGCTATTCAGTAAGATTATTATACAAGCTCAACCTGACCACGCCTATCTTACAGTTGTTATTTAATAACGGTGTTAACAGTATTACTATTACATCTCTGTTATATAACCTAAACTAAAAATGTCATAGTACGCGCAACCCCACAATATTAATATAATATACATTAGTATAAAGCATAGATGGAATAGATTCATATAGGAATGTGGTAGTAAACGAGAAAGGTTTAAGAGTAAAGAAATCTAAAGCCAAACAAAACAAGATCTGAGTCATGCAGATATACAGGGTGATTCTTAATGTATGCAATAAACTTTAGGAGGTGATTCCTTAGAAAAAATTAAGGGTAATTTTCTATATAAACCTTTGCCCTAAAATCGCTCTGTTCAAAGTTACACCTCTTCAAAGGCAGAGTCAAAAATTGAATTTTTATTTTTCTTCTCGAATTTGGAAAATGGAAAATAATATTTGGTGGATGTTTTGTGCTAACCAAAAGGCAAGTTACGAGTAGGTTCTTAGTCCTTCTATTGTTCATAAAAGCCTACTCTAATTATAAGTAATTAATTTTATGAACATGCAAAGGCTTATGTAATTTAAAATAATTACAGAAACCCTTCCAAAATAATTAGTCTCAAAATCATAGTTTAATTTTAAATAAATAACTTTATATATACAGAAAGGTTCATGTAATATAAAATTTATTATAGAAACATTTCCAAAATGTTAAAAATGCGCAGTTAGAAACTTAAGGATAAAAAGGTAACCTGCTTGCAATTCAGAGTATAACTAACTGTGTAGCTATAAAAATATTAAACAGGAGCCACAACCATTTAAAAGATATACGAAGACAGTTTCCGAAAAAAATGGTAATTGACCACACGGAAAGGGTCACGTACACCAAGCAACGAAAAAGCTTAAACAAACGGATTTGAACAAGATCCGATTAGTGCAAATTCAAAAAATGCTTACAAATCATTGGCGAGCAACAAAAATGGCGGGCACCTCCAACGCCGATATAAGCACGACATGGAACAATTTTCGCGTGTCTTGTGCCAGGGCTTGCGTGAACATCATGTGCAACATACCGGTAAGCCAGTGCGTGTCAAGATCACATCATTGGTCAATCAAATGGCAAGTGCACAATGATGCAAAATCCGCCTAAGGCCGATAAATGAAAACGTGCAGATCGCCAGTACACCGATATTCTAATTAATATACAAGCCAGCATTTGGGTTGTACCTGCAAGAATTCAAAAATTAGAAGTAAGATCAAAATTATCTCCGAGCAGGGTAACAATAGAAGAAGACGCCTCTTAACAAGGTTAGCCTTCTGTTTAATGTTAATAAAAGGGTAACATATTGAAATTAATTAAGCTTCATTGAATTTTTAAATAATTTAAATAAAAGCATTCACTGGGTTACCTAACTTAATTGTAAGCAAGAGATTTACACAAATAAGATATATATGAACGCGAACCCACTCGCCATAAACCTGTATTTATGAGGGCTGGGGTATACTGTCTCGCAATAACAAGTAGGCAATCGTTAATTTATCTGATACTGTGTTTTCCTTTCAATATTATTATGTTTATAAAATTTGAAATAAACCTAATTATTCTAAATATCTCTTACCGATTAGTAAATAACTTTTAGTTCATAATTCTTGCGTAAATTTATAAATTGCTATAATTGCATTTTATTTTTAATAAAACTCGTTTGTGTGAACGTTAAATAATTATTGTGAATTCGTATAAATCCCTTAGAGCTGCAGGTATTCATCTCAAAGATTAAATAACATTCAAATATAGAGTACCTTACACTAGATACTCTAAAAAAAAAGTGGACCTTTGAGTGCATCTTAAGAATTAATTGGGATTCGTCGCAGTAGGGGATATTTTTAAGGGTGAAGATAGAAACCGCATCTCGGTTCGTTTACTCTACACCTAAATATCATAAAGATCAAGCTATTAAATCAATTAGCACCCTATTGTAAAACCACGCCACCTCATAAAGTTAACGTGTGACGTGTTCCCATCTTTCAAACTTAATTACGGTTGTGTTAATTAATGTTTGTTATGTGATAATTAAGTTTGTCGGAAGTTCAAAGCGTAAACACGTCAAAAATGCAGTTAATTTGATGCATCGCCAACGAAAAAGACTATTTTCATTTTATTTTGCCATAAACAATTATTGTAAATAAAACACTGCTTTAAAAATGTATAAAACTGCTCAAAATGCAAAAATGCAGACTAATGTAAATTATAAAATATTCTTTTGCTAATTTAATAATAGAAAAGGAAAATTCAATGTTAGAAATTGTTTAAACAAATAAGATCTAATTTTCTTAAAAGAACCGTTATTAAAAATGTAACATTCCAGGAATTTAAATCGAATGCAAGCCAAAGCCAGACAAGCAGATGATTACCAATTGGTAGAATGAACTGATAAGAGTTCAATTTTACACGTACTCAAAACGCAAACAAAACTGAATCTTATTTCATTAATTAATTAATAATTAAACGCATTCGATTCAAAACCAACCTTTTGTAAACAAATAAATGTATTCTCTTCGTAGTTAAGTAAGAAAATGTTGTTAAAAATAACTGAAAGATTTTAATTTTAAAATGTTAAATATTCTAAAAATCCTAAAAAACAATTAAATTCGAAAACAACTGAACCGATGGTCCGATTAAGACGTAGTTAGTTTCAAAATTCGAGTTAGCAACAAATACGGCCTTTAGGTTGAGAAAAAATCAAAAAACTCGAAATTTGAAGTTAGATCCGATCGCCGCCCCCCTCTCGTCGAAAACGTATAAAACCGTGCACTTCAAACCGAAGATTTCAGAGAGAATCAAATAGAGAGAGGCTTGAGCAGCCAACGAGCACACGCGTACTCTTAGTTGTTCAAGTTTCTGTGAATTGCACTTTAGGTCCCTTCCTCCTAGAGTCGGTGGGTCGAGTGCAGTACACCCCTAGTGCTTTTAATAAGCAAGTAAACTACATTGTGCGACTGTTCTGTGAGATGGCAGACCTCGAAGCTACGTTAGCGTCAGTGCTGGCCAACCTTAGGGAAGGCAACCGCCGAGAGGCATTCAAAAAAATGGGTCAATTGCCAAGCGAAGTAACTGCGAATATTGACGACCCCAGGTTTAAGCACCTGGACCATGAAGGTCGAATTAAAAGGGAGTAAAGGAATTCTTGAACAGCACCACAAAACCACTAGGCCCTGTGCGAGAATAACCGAAAAACGAGCCACCAATAGAAGCTATCTGCCTGGTTAAGAAGACCCAGGACGTGGAGATGCGCTACCCCTCTTCGGAAGAAGACGAAAACGACGGTTTCCAACGCGTGAAAAACCGAAAAAGGAAGACGCCTGCAGGACGGTCCGACGCCGGCCCGTCATTAAAAATCGCAACAAACAACCGCTACGTACCCCTGTCAGACATCGAACAGGATCAGGAAGCAGAAGCGAGTACAGCAGCTCCAAAAGAGACTGCTACGAGGAAGACGGCCACGAAGGTGCCTCCCATAGTGCTGCGAAACAAACAAGAGTGGTCAAGCATCGTGAAGCGGAGCGAAACCGACAACATCAAACCTAGGGCAGTCACCAACACGGCTCTAGGTATTCAAATTCAGCCAGCGAGTGAAGAAGACTTCAAAAAGATCAGGGACATCTTCGACGATAGGCAGCTCCCCTATCACACGTACCTTCTGGCAGCAGACAAACCGCTTAGGGTAGTCATCAGCGGACTACCTGAAACCATCGCCGATGAAGAAATCAAAGCCGACTTAATTCTTAAAGGCTTTGACGTGACGGCGGTCAAGTGAATACGTAGCGGGAAGGACAAGGCTCCCTTCCCGCTAAACTTCGTAGAATTAAAGAAAACGGCAGTATCCGGGGCCATCTACAACCTGGCGGAAGTCCTCTATATCAGAATAAGGGTAGAGGCACCTAGAAGAGGCATGAGGGGCACAATACAGTGTCACCGATGCCAACAGTTTGGACACTCGCAGCGGTGCTGCAAGGCGGGCCCAAAGTGCATCAAGTGCACTGGAGCGCACCACACAACCGACTGCGACAAGGGACGAGAAGCTCCTCCCACCTGTACCAACTGCGGCGGCAGCCATACAGCTAACTACAAAAGGTGCACTAAGTTCCCGAAACTAAGTAAAACAAGCCAAGCGCCAGCTACAACGACCGAAAGCAGACCAGCAACCACGTTTTCATACGCGGAAGCGGTGAAAGGCCTAACCACCCTCGCTCAACCAAACGCAGCACCGTTCAACGCCGTGAACGTAACAAAAGCAGCGGCAATCATCCTGGAAGCCGCGAAGGATGCCGCCACCTTCGGTGAAGGCATTACAAGAATCCTGGTCAGCTTCCCGGACATCGTAACGGTGTTCGAGGAGACGCCTCAAAAGCCACGCCCTAAACCGTCACTGATTCAATAGCAGCATAATCACAAGTCAAAAGGTACAATTCGACGGAGTGCAAAGGAAATAATTTCCTAATCCTCCTTTGTCATTGACAAAATGCAAAAATAAAGATTTCAGAGATAATCATCCTACTGCCTTGAGTAGTTGACTGCCTCGTCTGAGAAAACAAACAATTTCATATTGTTATTAACCGATCGCAATTTGCAAAAGATAATGTTATATACACTTACTGCTTTGTAACTTCAATCTGGTACAAAAGATTGCATTCACTTGATTGAAACAACTTTACACCACACGCTATAAACAATGCCGAAGTGAATTGTTTGTTTAACGCATTGATTTACATGACAGATCGATGGTATGCATTGAAAGCTACCTATATGACACTGTTTTTTAACTATCGCATGTACAAAGCTTTCGCCTATATGACATCTCAGATATGTACTTGCATCGAAACAATTGCCGCAAACTAGTCTTCATTATGATTAAAAAAACAGCCATTAAACGCTAAATATCGTGCAGTACACTCAACAAGCCGCTTACTAAAATACCGACTTTACTATCATTCAAATTAAACAAACACGAAGGGTAAATGTATCCTCATTAACCTACAAATTGCCGTCTAAAAACTCATTCACCCTCGAGTGCGCATCACACTTAAGAGTACACTTATTAGGTCATAAACCGGTCCGCAAATCAGCTTTTTACGAAACTGAACAGAAATAGTTAAAAAAAGGATAAAACTAACGTTCCTGTAAATAAATATATGTCTGTAAATATTAGTTGTAAGAAAACCTGCATGTATATAATTCTTTTTGCTTAGTTAATAATAAACACAATTAATATATTTGGTTGATTCAATATAAGGTGTAATCACAAAAGCAGAGCCTTAAGCTCAAAAAAAAATAATAAGTCCAACGCAGTCTTAAAATTGATAAGAGTATAGAACTTAGTGAGTTAATAAGTAACAAAAATTGCAGCGTTATGCGTAACTTAACCTAAAACTTGCAAGTTGAATTCAAATTGACAATTAAAAATAGATTAAAAACAAGTAAACGGTCATTAAGTGCACAAACTTCAAAATATGGCAAATTATTCTGCAGTGTACACTGAGTCAAAACTCCTAAAACAAAAGCATACAGGGTAAACTTAAAAAGTTATTAAGGCCTAATAACAAAATAAAAACCTACGAGGTAGAATCAAAAAGTGAAGATTAGTCAACTTAACATTCCTGTACGTTAACAAATTCTGTCCACAGTTAGCCAACGAATTAAATAGGTCATATGAGACGATTCAAAGAACCCTTACCCACCTCCGACTGAGACCTACCTTCCCGGCAAAAATATTAAGTGACAGCAAGCCGAAACAAAAATTACACCCGAGCAGCCGTCACAAAAATGGCGCTCGAGCAATGGACCGAACCCGAAGACATCACAAATGTTACCAAACGAACAACATTTTATTACAAAGGGGTAAACTTAACAACCCTTAGCTTATTTTTTGTTAGAATATTTTAACAAATTAAAAAATGACGTAGAAAAATTACAGGGTAGATAGATCAATCCATTTAAAGACTTTCATTGTTTCATTTTTTTCATAAAACTGATCGTTTTCTGGTTAAAATTAAAATATATCAAGGTGTGTAGCGTGGTATTAAACCAGTTTGCATATTTTACTAAACTGAAAGATATCCAGACTATTGTCAAGTTGTTTCAGATTTGTTTGATTCGCATTAAGTATTCTCTATTTATACTCGTGTTATTGTACTGTAAAACAACAATTTGTTAATAAGAAATAAAAGAAGTTATCGTTTCTAAGGTATCGTGTAAAGTTGTTGAGTGATTGGTATTTAATTTGGCTTATCGTTCACCTCTTATTCTTTAGACAGTAGAATGGGCTACACAAATGCTGAAATGTATGATATGCATTTCGTTTATGGCCTTGCTAATGGTAATGCACACGAAGCAACACAGCTTTATGAAGAGAGATATCCCAATCATGTAATTTCACACCATACTTACTATATTCGTTCGTCTTCATCAACGTCTTAGTGAAAGCGGCAGTTTTGAAAAAAATTCCGTTAATAGCGGGCTACCTCGAACAACTACAACTCAGCACCTTGAAGTAGCAGTGCTTAATAACATTCAGGAATTTCCTACCACGAGCACCAGAAAAAATGATTCCGCCCAAAATGTGAGTCAATCCACAGTATGGAGGATATTGCGTACAGTTAATGTATCCATATCATATTGAAAAGGTGGAGACACTTTTTCCAGAGGATTTGCCCCGTAGAATAGCTTTGTGTAGATGGATTTAATACAGAATGATAGAAAATCCTCAATTTTTAATACCAGTATTCTTCACCAACGAGGGTTACCTTCTTTAAGAATCCTACCATTAATTTTCATAACCACCACATATGGGCTGATGAAAACCCGAACATAACATTAGTAGCACGTCATCAGCACAAATTTTCGCTTATGTACGGGCCACAATTATTGGAGATTACTTGATCGGACCGTACTTTCTACCTATAAGACTAGATGGAGAAGTTTATCGACGTTTCCTTGAAGAGCAACTCCATGAACTCATGTAATTAAAAAATGATATTTATTTCATGCATGATGGCGCTCCAGCACATTTCAGCATATTTGCTCGTGAATATTTGGACGGTGTGTTTCAGAATCGTTGGGTAGGTCGAGGAGGGCCACAATCCTAGCCCGCACGGTCTCCTAACCTAAATTATTTAGACTTTTTCTCTGGTGACATCTTAAATCTCTAGTTTATATGACCCCAATAGAAAATGTAGACGAATTAATAAATCGTATTACCGTATGTTTTAAAATAACCCGAAATACGCCTGGTATTTTTAAACGCGTTCGCTAATCAATGAAAATGGTCACAATAAATCGACCACTGAAATTTAATAATTGCTTTCTAAAACGTTAAAACTGTTAAACAAGTCTAAAGCAACTTGGCAAGAACCTACTGGATATGTTTTAGTGTATTAAAATATGCAAGTTGCTTAAAGACCGCGCTACACACGTTAATATATTTTTTATTTTTGCTCGGAAACCATTAGTTTTATGAAAAAAATGAAACAATGAAAAAAGTCTTTAAATGAATTAGTCTCTCTATCCCACGTCTTCTTGCGTCATTTTTGATCTATTAAAATGTTCTAACACTAAATAGGCTAAGGGTTGTTAAGTTTACCCCCTTATAATAAAATAGGAGAACTAAATACCGTCCTCCTACTCGTAACTTGCTTTTCAGTTAGCACAAAACATCCATCAAATAGTATTTTTTTTTCATTTTCCAAATTTGAGAAAAAAAATAAAAACTCAATTTTTGTCTCTACCTTTGAAGGGGCGTAATTTTGAACGGAAGCATTTTAAGGCAAAAGTTTGTATAAAAAGCCACCATTAATTTTCACCAAGGAATCGCCTCTTAAAGTTGATCACATACATTAAGAATCGCCCTCTCTAAATGTGCATTTTCACCTATGCATGTAACATACATAAACCTTAATATTAGCTTTTGCGTTTCCTAGATACGAAAATACAGACCCAACGCTGAAGAAATTTAAATGACTTTGCAAGCATGATAGCCCAAGCTAGCGTTGTAATCAGGTTTCAATGAGTGATATCACACGAAACAAGGATAAGATTTACAGTACTACAGATAACAAACAAGCAAGATATTAAGCTTTACCATTTAATTTCTGCCTCCGAAGTTAGTAGACGCCAATCTGTTAAAACCATCATTAAAAGTAAGCACAGCAAACATCTGGCAAGAGTATGTTAAAAGTTTTTCATGGATGCCTTAAACCTGACAAGAGGAAAACTGTCAGAAAATCTAATAAATGAGGGAAACGTCCTTAAATCGTAGAAATCAATGACCAAAAAAGGACGTCAAGCAACTTAAAAGATAAAGAGAGTCGTTATAATATGGAAAAATCATAGAGAATATATTTAGGTACTAACTTAAGTATTTCCAAATTTAAAATGTATAATACCAAAAGTGATGAATCATTAAAGGTTAATTTGTCCAGAGTTTTCGGAAACAAGTATAACATACGATTTTCCTCGCCAGCGTGAAACTATTCCAGAAAAGAAAAAGTCGTCTTTAACGCATTCCTCCAGGAACAATTTGGCAAAGGTTGGATCCAACATTAGCCTGATATGAAGATCTTTTGTGCACCGAAAGCTTTACAACTATATTCCATAAAGCATAAAACGAAAAAACCGACTATGAAGGATTATGCGATTGTATGGAGGACGACCAAGGTATTCACATCTAATTTATTTTCTATTGATTATGTTAATAATAAACTTGTATTAATTTCCATATCAACATGAATCATAATTAACCCTTTTCTGTATGTTATATGTTTTTTTTCTGATCATATAGACCATTGTTCATGAAAACTGTAATAAGTCCGTTTAGATCAATCAAAAGGTATTTGCTACATTTCAATTCGTAGTGGAAAGTACACGGGGAAGACAAAGAATTTACATTCTACTCGGCGGTAGCTCAGTCGTGCGAGGGTGGTTCTTAACGATGTTTTCAGTAACTCTGGAGGCTCCCACTTCGTCTGGTTTGGCGGTCGGTATGTCTATAAAATAATTAGGTTACGGTGGACGTCGTTTATGCAAATGATCGTTTCGATTTTCGGCGGTATCGAAAAGATATGTGACAATGACAATTTATTTATAGAAATTAAAGGGTAATTGTAACATAAATTAAATCAAAATCACACTAGTTCAATAATGGAAAATAAAATAAACGTAACTTTCGGACAGCAGACAAAAATAGATTATTTACAATTATTCCCGTATGTATAGAAAGTCATAGAAATTGTTGCGGCGTTGGTACGATCGGCGGACACAGCCCGTCCGGACTCGCTCAAATTCTGCTTTCCTGGTATGTTTGAATACAAGAATCGGCAGTATGTCGGGAGATCTGAGCACGAGCACATTGCTCTTAGCGGCCGCCGTGTACGTAATTTTATGCCGGGGACGAATGTCGGAGGCGCGACGATAGCAAGTACTCGGGACCTTTGTTGCCACTCAGTATCCCTAAGCGTCTCTACGGTTTGCGTCGGTTGCAGATCGATACTTAGCAACTCATCTGCAAATGACAGGATGTTTTATATGACGAATGAATTCGGTACAGCGTAGTTGTTCGTCCGCTATCGATATAACGCAATACACAACGACGATAACGGACGTTTGACGTCGTTCACAGATAGTTATAAGCAACTTGTTTATAATCGACCCAAAGATGATTTCGTTGTTGATTCGGCGGTGGTAACACCAGGAACACTCAGTTACAAGGATCCCCGAGTTTATATTATTCTACACTAGGTCTGTCTTTGTTACAGAGCAACAAGGAATAGAACATCGTTCTAGAATCTCTATATACAGATATCTAGCAACGGGGTCTTCTAACGGTTTGTTAATATGAACGGCATTCAGGATTTTAACAGGCTTCACGAGTCCAGAAGACGTTGCACCAGGATCGCTGTAAAATATAACAACAAAACAGCTTGGCTTTACAGAAAAGCTTTTACGGTCTTTGCACTAGGCAATATCCCGTACAGAGTCTCATACGAAGACTGATTTGTAACTCGTGCAAGCGTCTTATTTATACTTAAATTTGTACTCGCGTTCTTTATTCAGCGAATATCAATTCGGATGGTTTTATCTGTCTGCTATCTTATCAATACGGATAACAATTACATGTGCTTTAATCAATTCGTTTGTAATATTTCGTAATAGGTTTTAATTAGTTTTTACTAATTAATTAACATTTAAATCATCTGAGATTGTTGCTTACGTTAATTCTTATTAATTATCAAAACAATCTTGACTGTTTTCGGACGGCAACAGATAATATCTGCGTCAGGTTATGCAATCTTTATTAATTAGCTTATAGAATTTTTATAACAGCTTTTAATTAAGCAATTTCTCTATTTGTTTTTTATACTCAAATTGTACACTCTCGCACGGTATTCGATACTTTCTTAAAGTTAATTCTGTTTTTAATTCAGTCTTAATAATTACACTTCCGGAATAATTAATATAGCGAAAACGCGAAGTTTTCAGAATTCCATTTAATCGTGTTTCGCGTTATTATACACGTTTCGCGAGAAACCTTACATATTAAATCCATTTTTTTGTATGTATAGCTATATAAGGTGCAGAAATTTTAGACAAATTTGTACATCAATAGTTTTCGTGCTTTCTTCGGATTACTTTTCAAATGGCGTACTTTTGTCTCTTAGGACATCACCGTTCGGACATTTAATGAATTACTTGAAATTGCTGTAAATGGATTTGTTATGTTGTGTGTGAACACACCCCAGTTAACAATATAAAACAACGAGTTATCTTTCACTTATGATAAGTCTATCTAACAACATACATTCAGTCCAGCATATAATTGTTAAATATCTGTAATTATAAGGCAGACACTCGACCAGCCAATACACGTCATAGTTAATACTAGGTAATTGCTGCAAACCTACTGAAATTGAATTGCACTGCTTAATTTTATAATTTTCCTTGTTACATTACAGTTATATAAGATCAAAATTTGTATTTGTAATCAGATTATCCTAAAATGTGATTTAAACATAGATCTATGCTTTGTATTCATTAGAATTTCATTATATCATTATATTTTATTTTAAAAATTGGCCATACTGATTATTATGTCAAATTATTTGCATAAAGCCCAGACACTCAACCAGCCAAGCACGTCATAGTTAATATTGACGTTATAAAAATATTAAATTTGATGTATATATATATATATATATATATATATATATATATATATATATATATATATATATATATATAG
>JAHWXV010827988.1:0-14838 GCA_024586415.1 Phrixothrix hirtus
TTTGATTAATCTTTATAGGATTGCGGCAGAACAAGCAGGGGCTGCGGAAAACATCAAAACAAAGAATCGGTAAGAAGGCGTTACCCTGAGTGTTTGATTAGTTTAATAGAGTCTCAAAATCTAGTCGGGCAAAACAAAATACGAAGGTACTTACAAAAAATTAAGAATAGGTGACGTAGCTGTCACATATAAATTAAAAATTAAATTCAAAAAAATATATAGCATTTATTTGGTGCCACCAACGTGGGACATTCACAAATAAAAAATTTCAAAAAAGATATAGCAATATGTCCACCATTGTTTGAAAAAGTGACCCAACGTTGAAATAACAGAATGCGCTTTGTCTAGGATAACCATTTTCACATCTGATCACAAGTCAATTTTTGTGTTATTTGGTGAAATTTAAAGCACTATCGGGCTTAAAAAAATACCTGTTAAAATCGTAGATTCTATTCAAATGTTACGTTTTGTTTGTTGAACATCATTACTGAGGCTTTGAACGCCTCCAGGTTTGGCTAAATTTCAGAAGGCGTTGCAAAATTACCATAATTGAAGCCAAGAAGGCAAAGGGAATTTTCGCATCCCGAAAACTACACCACAAACAAACAAGCTACAGTTGGCCCTGGTTAGTATAGAAGTTAGCATGTTTGCCTCTACCACCAAGGGACTCCGGATTTAAACTCGATAGAAGTCGTTAAATTTTTCAGCGGAGAAAAATTTAAAAATGTGTGTTCTTCGCGGATAAAGAAGTACAATCGTTGGTTCCATGCCAAACTGGGGCTTGGAACGCCTCCAGGCAAGACAAAATAGTTGAAGTCGCAACTTTTGCCATTGGCATAGTGGTTAGCATGTTTGCCTCTACACCCAAGGGACTCGGATTTAAACCCGATAGAAGTCGGTACATTTTTCAGCGGGGAAAAATTTAAAAATGTGTGTTCTTCTCGGATAAAGAAGTACAATCGTTGATTCCATGCCAAACTGGGGCTTGGAACGCCTCCAGGCAAGACAAAATAGTTGAAGTCACAACTTTTGCCATTGGCATAGTGGTTAGCATATTAGCTCTACACCCAAGGGCCAGGTGTTCAGACCCGATTGAGGTCGGTAAATTTTTCAGCGGAGAAAAATTTTATAACTAAGTGGTCGTAAAATCGTTAGCAGTGTAAAAATCTTTATTGGCGGTGAAACTCCTCCAGATTTGACATAATTCTAGTCGGCATGGCGAAATGTTGAAGCCAATGGATTTCTCCATCCATAAAAAACAATTTCTGAACCGAATAGTTACACCTGCAGATTTCGAATTGTTTTTGTTAATTGTCGTGGAGGGATAAACGTTAGGAATTCCCAATACATCTCAAAAACTTTGGTAAACCAAGAAATAGTGAACTGTATCACCATGTATTTCAATACAAGCATTCATTCTTCTGGGTATACTTCGTATGACAAGGAGCCTTGGTTTCGGTACAAATCTCCTACTTTACGTATCTCAGGCATGTTCGACTGGCTAAAAGGCCGACGATTGCGCAGGCCCGGGCAACATTTTTAACTGTTTTGCCATGTTTGCTATGTTCATTGCACGTTGCTATACATTATTTTATGAAAAATACTGTATGAACACTGCTTGACGTGATCTTTGTCCAAGGCTATGACACCAGATGCATTGTGTCTTTCGAGGATTTGCTCGGTATCGTCGTAATCTTCTGCGGCCATCAGTTCACTACTAAAGATGATGTTCCTTTCGTTGTCTCAAAGTCTTCGCTTGCCGCATTCTGAGCCACAGTTGAACGTTAGATGAAGGAACCCAAAAGATTTAATTCTGCTATATATTGTTGCCATTGGCACATTGCAACTAAGGCTCTTATCCAGTCTCATTGTAGGTTTTCGCGAGGATTGCTCCTGCAGAGGTCTTCGTGTAGGATATCTGTGAATACCTTATTCAGGCTGTGCCATGGTGTAATCTAGATTTAACCTAACATAATTAAATCTTAAAACACATCGGCTACGCACCGGCTAATCATAAGTGGAATAAATGGTCATGGAAGACTGCTGATTGACGGTGGAACCGATAACCGCCAATGGGCATATCAATCTGAAAATGCGGAAAATCTTCTAGTTCAATTCCACGAAAGCTGGGAAATATTAACTGTAATCTCCGTAGTTGCACACTTGCATTCGCAATTTTTAAGTGGAGATAATAAACTCCTCGGCGTTAGCGCTGTAAAAAATGTGCACGCGTATAAAGAATTGACTGCAGTTTTAGTTTTCTAGGCCCTGCGTATCGATGCGGCCTGTTTAAGATGGTCTTCACGAGGATCTCTGAATGTCCTCTTCAGGCCAGGTCTAATCCCGATTTAACCTAGTTGATTAAAATCAAAAACATGGTAAATTGGCCACGTCGTCTTATTGGCGACGTTTCTAAGTGCCAAAGTGATTTGAATTCACAAAAGAAAACTGTTTCACAAAAACTGAAAGTATTTGTAGCATGAAAAAGTATGACATTTTCCCAAAGTTTCAAACTAATTCTGTTTTTAATTGATGGTGCATTTTGTATGAAGGCAAGCGTACATTTACTAATGTAAAATTACATTGTTGAATAATCGCGCTTATAGCAATGCTTTTAACCCCACATTATTAATAGAAATAGTGAAGAAATCTAACTTCAAAAATTAACGAAAAATTACATGGTGAGCATGTACTTTCTAAAGCTGGCTGGAATATTAAATTCTTGGCAAATATTTTAAAATTGTTGATAATTTGAATTTAATATTCCGTGTGAAGTTAGGAAACTGAATGTCAAAATACTATAATTTTATACACGCTTCGTAAAACATGGAAAAGGGTATTGAAACCATTATACATAATAATAGCAACTAGCTACATTTACCCTGGGGCATGTAATGTATGTATGTGTGTACTTTTCTTATGCCTTTAGTCTCATTAGCACATTCTATTTTTAACTTGGTTCGAACACGACATGTTTACTTTACCATTCAAAATGTGGCAAGGAAGTTTTCAGTATTCAGCTGAAGGAAACGCACTTAGCACATTTCGGATGGCACTTCCTCATTTTTTAAAATTGAAACGAAGAAAACGACCTATTTTTTTGCTATAGGCAGTTATTTTGGTTTTACAACCCAATAATACCATTTGAAAATAACACCGTCTAAACAAATAGGTGACTCATATTTAAACAAAGCATACGTAATTGTTTGCTCTAATTTACAAATCCGTAAAATTACTTTTAAGCGCTTTGGATAAAAATTTCGGCAGTTTTAATTAATTGGAATTCCGTTCGGCATTTTTTATAAAAACAATTTCACGCATTCAAGTCATCGCGCGGATTTTTAAAAATCGAAGGCAATATAAAAAAGTGATTTATGAAGATTCTAATTTACAAGTACATATTTTTACAGTTTTTGTATTTTTGAATTTTGTGCTAACGAATCTAACCGGAATTTACCCATTCTTTAGGCTTAGCTGAGGTCGCTGACTGACCTTACTATTTTTTTAAAATTTAGTGTTTATAATAAATTTCAGTAAGCTGTAATTGGTAGACGTAGAACAAGTTTTTTTTTAAAACTACACAATTATCTGTTGTTTTACTGCATTTTGTGTACTTTGTGGAAATTGCTGCTTAAGAGAATCTCAAAACTTTAAAATGTAATTTTATTTAATTGTAAAGGTCAGCAAAGGTCAGTAAAGAGCAAAACATGTTCTAAAATATAATTTATACATAGCATACCTTTTGGTAGTTACCAAAAGGTACAAGCAGTTGCTTATCTCCTATTTAGGATAAATTAGTGAAAATAAAAAGAGGAATAAGTAACGTTTCTTTGCAATTTTCCTTATTTTCTTCTTGAGATGGGGGCGTACATTTTGGAATAATGTTCCGCCATGTTGTTTAACTATCACAATCAAGTCTGGCGCCCTTAATTCCCCGCGGTTATCATTGCGTTAATAAAATACAGTATTCGTTAGTCCAGAAGGCACTCGTAGGTGTAAACTAATTCCGCCTTTTTTGTAGGGACAAGGAACTGTGCGGCCTTAATAAACTTGGCAGTTTATCTAGATTTTTTCTCGCTACACCCACGCGTCTGTGTGCAATCAGCTCCACAAAAATTTTGAATATATAGCGAAAGTTTTGGTTTTTAAATTCTTGCCGAAACAGTCTATTGTTTTTGTTTTGTCACTTTTGTCGTTTATTTCGTTACTTCAGTCATCCTCCAGCCGGTTTCTAGTTTTCATAGCTGGAAATTTTCGTCCAACAAATTCATCAATCTTTTCATTGTCACAGCTGCAAGCGACAGGTTCTGCCAGCTGCCTGAATGGCGAATTGAAAAATATCCATTTACTATATGTTAATTTGGGAATGTCATAGAAATATGTCAAAAAGTGTAGGTGATTAAAGGTAATTCCTCTGTCGAGAGCAGCAAATCTCTTTTTATGACTTGAAAGGGCCTGTCTTGTAGCAAGACCAAGGGTTTGTCCAAACTTTTTTCGATGTCTAAAATGGTTTTGGATGGCATATAAGTTCCCTTCTTATAACGGGAATCTGAGAACAAAGATGCTTGTGTTCAGGATATATTTAAAAACGCCAGCACTCTGGTCGTGTTGGGTCTTTGCCTTCCTTTAGGGTATTTACTAAACTTTTTACCAATCTTCTCTGGTCGTGTTGGGTCTTTGCCTTCCTTTATGGTATTTACTAAACTTTTTACCAATCTTCTCTGGTCGTGTTGGGTCTTTGCCTTCCTTTAGGGTATTTACTAAACTTTTTACCAATCTTAAGGTTGGTAACCTAATGATAAAATAAAATTGATAGTATTGTCAATTCTTAGACTACTGGCTCGAGATAGAGTTCAGACCTGGTCCTTGCCTAGAGTTTAGGTTATTGACAATAGAATGATTTTCATTGTTGAATTTTGATTTATTAAATGGTCAGCTACAGCGTTTGCTTTATCTTCACTGTTAAAAAGTAGTAATTTTGGGCAGGGTATTGAACGTGTGGTCTGCATTGCTTTCGAATACTTTCTAAAGACGCTGATCAGTGAACTCGACATCTTCAATGGTGCGTTTCCATTGCGCTTCTCTGACTCCTCTTTGTTATCTATCCGTCTTTGTAGCGAGATACAGATGGTTTTATTACGAGAATGGCGTGCTTTTGAGATCATATTTTTTGCGGTGTTTTCCTGTATGACGTCCTTCTCTTCTGCTGAAACTTCCCAGTGATTAGTTTTGTTTTGACTTTAATTCATTGTTGATGACGTTGATAATTTTGGGTACTGTCTGGTCTCCTTCGTTTGTCAACCGTAAGCATGTGGAGGGATTTAAGATTCTAAAACAGGCGAATTTTGGCTAAAAGTTCATGGTGAATTTGGCAATGTTGGAAGATATCAATGACGTCTTCATGCTTATTTGATGGGATCGAGGTTGAAAATTCGGAAGTGTTGTCATATATCCAGGTTGGCTTCCTTTCCATGAGGTAAAACTTTACTTCAGAGAAGTTTAACCGGTCGAAGTTGGCATTAAGAGTTATGCCTCAAACGAGCCAGAAGTTTCAAATGGTGGTAGGTATCCCGCGTATTACTTATTTTGTATTAGTTTAACTGCAACACCTTTCGGCCCCCTTGTTCGATCTGATCTGTAGCAATGTATCCTGAATTTTGGAATCCAGAATTTGATAAATATCTTCTATAGTCCATTGTTTGCACTGTAAATCGATACCAAAAATTTAAATGTAGAGCGAAACATTGCCAAAATTTAGATTTCTATATGTATAATTTGAGTTTAAATGTACTTCGGTAAAATAAAATTGCGAAATCTCTCTCGCGGAGGAAAATTTTTAATTCCAAACATTTTGCTTTATCGCCATTGGAGTTGTATGTGGCGTTTTTTAGTTACAACGCTTTGCAGGATTTTAGGCATCATCCTTGATAAAACTAATTTAATTGTCGAAGCGAAAACATGATTAGTTCAATGAAGTTAGAGAACTTTTTAACCTTTGAGACGACCTCTGCCTACCGGTCCACCGCCTTCTTTAACTTTTTGGCTACCTCCAGGATCTTCGACACCCTTATCCTGCTTAGGTCCTTCGGGCATTCACTGGCGCTTGCGCTCATCATGGTAGTTAAATCGTTAGAGGGGAGATGATCTTTGTTTTTCACTTTCGAACGATACTTTCACACATGCGCTTTTGACATCTACGCGAGACCTGCCCGTATGCCTGGTAGTCACAGCATAGTATCGTTCTCCTGGGCATCGTTTTCGGTTTTGGAAATTTTCTTTTTTCCTTTATCTACACTACCCCAAATAAAAGAATGGCAAACAGAATTTTCTAGTGCCGCTTTAATAAAGAATAAATGAAGCGGAACTAATTGTGACAGCATCCTGAAGAGGGCCTGGCTTTGCTTGAAAGTGGAGTGGCATACACAATTGATAGATACTTTGGAATATTGGTTTAACTTTGTCTAGTTTTTAGGGGGCACTGTATTAAATTAAATGTAAATTCCATTCCGAGAACTGATGCGTATGAAAGAGCTTTTCAAGGGATTCCAAGATGTATCTTGGTTTGCGGAAATTTTCTGTGTTTGTGAAGATTTTGGCGCCTTCATGTGCATGAATGACCTGTGTTAAATGTGTGCTTCGGCTATCTCCAATAACTTTGAAGATGGTACATTTAGCGCAAAGTAAGCGACCGGGGAACTCGTACGCACGCTCATTGAAAGTCTTGCTCTGATTAGAGTCGTGGTGTTGAATCCAAAATATCGTAGTTTACAGAGAAATTTCAATTTCAATTGATGTTTAAGATTTTGTAATGTTATGTCAAAAACGAGTTGCATTGTCAGATAGGAATGTGGATTATTTGGCAAGGCGCGCTTTTCGTTAGATTGAGTGAAGTCAGATAGCAGCTCCGATTTGTTAACAGGTTGTGGTGTTGTCGAGCAATGCAAATAGCGACGTTTATGTTCGAAGAGTAGCTTTTGATCATCAGATTCCTTCACCTACTTGGTATGTAACTCATCAAAATGCATCGATATTTAAGTGAGACATGCGGTGATGCCGTCATGAACGTGCGAAAACACCGGAGGAGTCTCGACATTTACCGGCGAATCACGAGTGGAGAAAATGGTTATAGCAGACCGCCGATTGGCCGTGGAACCGATCATCACCAATGGACATATCGACCTGAAAATTAGAAAAGTTTCTGTCAGTTGGGTTCCACAAATGCTATGGAATGTCACCATCTGACTACTCTTTATAGTTGCACAGTTATGAGTCGTTCCGTTATTGCATCAGAGATTTTCAAGGACAACAAACTCCGTGGTGTTAGCGCTGTGAAAAATGTATACACGTGCAGAGCATTGGCTGCAGCTTTAGTTTTTTGGACAGAGTATTTTTTAAAATTTGAACTTATGTGCCTCGTATACGTCAAAATGTTGGCAGATCTAAATATCATTTTTAAGATGCAATTTTCTTGAAGTTTTTTGCTAGAACTCCAACTATTTAGTAATAAATTGTAGCAGAGAACTTTTCTGTTGGATCCAGTTGCGGTAGTTATTAACATTGTATAAATTTTAGAGAGAAAAATGATCGATTTCTTATAGTCGTAAGTCTGTGACGTCATTCTCGTACATATAACATATATGATTTCTAACAATTGTATAAGGAAAACAAAGTCAACTTATTTACAAATTTTAAATCAATAAATCTTCGATTCACGATTTCATGTAATAAAAGCCTGCCTTCGAGCATTATGTTTTTCTGCCGATGTGTTTATATTCTGTAGCGTTTTGTTTTCGATACGATTACTTTTCGAAATTTGACCCCTTTTTCGTAACAAGAAAATTGCTTTAGATTAATTTTGCAACGGGGCCGAAAAACCTAGTTTAACTTACTTTAACTAGTGTATGCGCAGCCTTTTTGTAAAGGTCCATCTTCCAAGCAAATCGGTTAGAGACTCTCGGCTGATAGAGTTCGTTATAGTTTGCTTTGTTAAGGGCACCTCGCGGATCTTACAGTCTTATTTAATTATGGGGCGCCAGAATTTGTACCACTACAAATCCAGATCTTAAATCTGATTAAAGGTCAAGATTGGAGTTATTACCTTGACGATGCTGTAGTTAAATTCGTTCGATCTTGCACTTAATTTAGAAAGGAAAACGACAATAACAGGCAGAAAATTTAATGAATAAAGTTTCTCTTTTACAAGCGCAAGGGTTTATATTCTAACTTTTGTCGTACAATTTCCCTAAGGATTTCCTTCTCCTCTTCGACCTTCTTCCTGTGAATTCATGAATTCGTAGGTTGTCGCTGGCTGTCTCTAACACAGGAATTCTAAAAGTAACGGTTCCAACGAGAATTGCTAGAATAGAATCTAAGACAATAGTTATGTACTGTACCAACTAATAAATTCTTGTGTTCGCCTTCAAGTATACCTTCCCTTGACTGACCAGCATTCATCATACGATGTTTATTGCTTCAAAACTTAAAACGAAGAGATAAAAGCCAGTCAATCCTGCACGAATCTCTCGCGATTTTCTAACAAGCCCTCTGCCTTTGATTTTATAATATTGAATTTTTTGAAACGTTTTGTTGCATCCTTAAAATATGAAATTAAATCAATTCAGAATGTAAATACATCATTACAATCCAACATAAACAAAACGTTAAAATTTAAGTATAACATGAAAGTCTTATTAAGTAGTTAGGATAATTTACTGAATGGATCCTCAAGTGGTTGATTAAATAGAGCACGGTGAACTAATTTAATAGATTGAATAATGTATTTTATTGGAAACCTGTAAAGTCGTTTTGACAGAGTTCCTTCTTACCTGGAATACTTGGAATTGTCATGGAATTTTGTAAACATCCCAAAAGTCATGGAATAGTCAGGGAATTTAACAAAAATCGGTAAGTCATGGAATTCTATAATGATTCACGGAAAAAAATTCGTTTATAAAAAAACACGAAATAATTTTTACTTTATTAGAACATATAAATATATATAATATCACATGATAATGAAAACTTTATAGTCCCTTTGCATAAGGATTAAAATATATACCATAAGAGATAAAAATTAATCAGATATGGTATTTGTACCATGATGTTCTACAAAATGACTTTTCTTTTTGCCTTTTGCCAGATTACTATTAGGCAAACTGAATCAATATCTAGCCTTATTGATGAATACTTTGAGGCCCCTCAGGTTGACTCTGAGATACGATTTGAGATTAGAGCTTAGGGTTTCCTTAGCCAGGCTCTAAAGACTCCCTTATAGGCTGACATAGATAAACGAGATGGATGAGCGGCAGAGACCCTTAAGTTTTCCTGGGGAACCAGGTTCGCTTTTGTGAGCTATCTGTATCCTTTCGTACCAGGTTTCTAGAAAGTGACTAGTGATTGGTGTTAATAACCTCAAAAGAGTACCCGCAAAAATGGTAAGAGTCAGAGAGAACCTGGAAAACTTAGAGAATTTTGTGTCCTTTTAGAAAGCGGAACCCTGTTTGAATTGTAACTACCTTTGGAAAGTTTTCCATATCATCAAGACTGTTTACGAACATGTGCAAATTGTCGAAACAGTATGTAGTGTGCTGTCTTGTTAGACATGTCCTTTAAGGTTGCTATATTTGATAAAATGGGTATGTATTTAGGTTCTACGATTTGTTAAAGCATTAGTTTTGCATATTGTATCAATAGTGTTCTAAATGTAATAAAGATAACTTCCGGGCAAAATGGAAGATTCCTTACAATGAAATTAAGAGCATTTCTGTCCGATTTTGACTACAGTCTTGTCTTCAGGGTGCACTTCTAGTGTGCAATACCTGGAGCACCAGACGCGCCGTACAACACAATGAAATGTTGTATTTACTTCGCTATGATTGTCAAGGATTTAATAATTATATTTTCTTGATGGAATAAATAGTATTGCCAGGAATATGTTTTTTTAATGTCTTTCGGTTTAGATAGAGTTTTCTTACTCCGGATCGGCATTGTCGATTTCGACTAGAACTTATACTTCGATAAACCAACTGGCACCCTTATTTTCTCTTGCAATCGCCCGTACTAGTTACACGCGGCAGATCTAGTCACATTTTGTTGACTCATCCCGCTCCCGAAAACAACTGAGCCTAAGGAACTAAGACCATCCCGCTGGTTCAAGGACGGCGACGCACGAGCAAAAATCGTTACCAACATTGCGCATTGTAATACAGTAAACAATCTTAAATGTTTACCAGGGAAAAAATGTATCTAGAATTTGTTCACCAACTTGAATACATAATTTAAAAAAAAATGTGTCCATATTTACCTCCAAAATGTTGTTCCTATTTCCCAAAAGCCTTTTTACAAGCAAAAAGAAAATTTATAGAACTCTTGAACCTCAGCTTCTATAGAAAATTGTTTCATTTCTTGGTATAACGAAAAACTAGAAAATTACATTTCTGACCTGCGTTCTTCAAAAACTGAGCGAACACACAAAACAGCTAAAAGCAAGCCGAAGATTTCGATCGCCCAAATTCGAAAGCATTCGATGACACTTTCAAAAAGTACACGGATATGCAACAGCAGTTCAAGTTGTCAGATAACTCTGTTAGTATCAGTAAACGATCCTCAAAATATTGTACCTAGAAACATTAACTTTTTGCCTAACTTGGAAAGACGAGTAGATGTTTCAATTTACAGAATCGAAAACAATTTCCGTTATTTTTAAAATGTATCTCTAAATACAACTTTGCTTGAAAAGAAACCGTTTTTGTGGCGTTTCATGTATTACAAACTTCACGACGCTTAACTTTCCGCCAAGTACGTCCAAACAAAAGAAAAGGCGAAACCCAAAATTAAAAGAAGGCAAATGGAATTTCTTAGTGATCAGATTTCATTAGGCACGTATTAATAAAATTAATGAAATCTGAAATGTAGGTTCTCTGAGCTCAAGCAACTATTTGTAGTGAAGGTTGAAACGAAAAACATGTTGTTAAATAGTGGAATTCGTTGTTAAACTGTGTCATTCCGTAGTGTTTCTAATTTGAACCAATCGTGGACCTTAATGAATTCAATGATTTAATGACGTTAAAGTTAAATAATATACAAGTACAGGATTAAATTTTTATCCAGTTTGTTGAAGATTATTTTAAGTGAGAACATGGAATTTTACAACTAAAGTTATGTAATTATACCTAATCAACTGAACAAAATGCATTATAGACTTGCAAAGTTGTAAAACACATCCATTGTAGTCCCAGATTTAACTGCTGAACAAAAACGGTAATAACCAATGATCAAATTTGATGCGTCATACTTGCAAAAGACCGAATAAAAGATCATATCTAACGGGTGCAAATATTCCACCAGTTGTTGGTTAATTCGAATTGAGATACAACACACTAATTATAGGTAACTTATGAGGACATTCTTTTGACTAAAATAATAGGCGAACAATACAAGAAGAATCGAACATAATTCAGTTTTACGAACCACTGGCACTGTTTATTATCAAAGGATGCTGGTTTCCGCAATGAACGAAAATCGGGTGAAAATGTTTTCTAGTCTCGATAAACAGCCCAACTCATAAATAAGACTCTTGGTGAAGAACGTTTCCATAGTAGAATCCTGAATCCTCTATCCCATTGTCTTTATTACGCAACCTCTTCAATGTTACGGAGAGAAAGCGCACCAATATAAGAGACAATCCTCAAGTTGAAGAATATAATGTTGGGTAAAAAACTGAAACGGTAAAAGAACGATTTACAAAATTGATAGCTCGTTTTAGTTTAATCCAGTCATTTGCAGTAGTTAAATCTGATTTTTTTCTTTGAATCTGAAGGCTTTTTGAAATCGCCACGCCAACAGTATTTTTACTTCTTTGAATAGGCGACAATCGCCGATTTTTATACCTAGGCCGTTCTGAGATTCATCTCTTGTTTTCTCTAGCAGTCGATCAAAATTTCCATGAGTTGATTTATGCATACAAATAGTTGCTTCAAGAAACGTCCTCGGCTGTGAAAAATCTGTGCGGTCGAATTTGGGACTCAACAAGGCCTAAATGGAGGCGGAATATATGCCCTAAAAATAACTCCAAATTCGAACGGATCGAGCTCTGCATAAAGAATGCCAAGGTACTAAAAAGTCATGTGCATGGACTAGAAATGGTAGTTTGAATGTGCCCAATTCAAGATTTTTGGTTGAAATGTGTATACGAGTAAATCAGCGATATTAGAAAAAGTTGCAAAATCAATTTCCATGAGGAATAATTTTCTTCAGTACTGGATATTGGCGAAATTCAGCATTGAGCAGGGCGGTGGGGTGGTTTTATATTAATCATATTTTGTGGTTATTAGCTTCAAAATTCTGGCTCACTAAATCAGTATAGCAAAGATTATGTCAAAATTTTTCCTAATTTATTTTTCACCAATTATTCAATGCTTAGGGCCCAAAGAATAACGTTAAATCATCCCTGAACAGCATTTTCGGAAATTAATAAGTGATCCGTTTTCAAAAATTGAGTGTTGTCAAGAAGTATTTATTAATTCACTCAATTAAATAAAAAGTTCAATGTTTCGAACTTTAAAACTTCATCATCAAGATGAATGAAATTTCTATAAATACAAAAATTATAAACTAAATTAGTTTTATAAAAACATCTTTAAATGTAAGTATGTGCACATGAAAAAAGTTACGCAGTGCCCGGTTTGGGAAGCCCACAGACACAGTATTTTCGAATTTGGATATATTGAGATAGAACAGTTGTTTTCTTTTTATCAAGTGAATCGCTAGATTCGGTCAAGTTTTACGACCAATGACCTTGATGAAATTTTTTGTATATTGTCTGTTTTTTAAAATCTTTCTAGTTAAGCGAAACGAATTTTTGGAAAAGGTAAACATTAAATGACACCTGTTTATCATAAAAACAACGCGTAGAATCTCTGTTAAAAGAAACATTGCACGCATAGATGTCCACATAAATTTGAACTTTAAAGTTACATTAGTAGAAGCTTAATTGCAGCTTGCTTCGTGGAAGAATTTAAAATGGCGTGTAGGTAGACACGATCTAATTTTTCATTTCAAAGAGCGTTGATGCGTAAGAACAGCAGCGTTAAATATCTTTATCCTTAACAACCAACAAAATGTCAAAAGTTGATCGAATGTTACTATTTTAAACTTTTAAAATGGTATTTCGTAATTCCATGCACGTGTGTACCTTTTGATTTATTTGATTTTAAGATTGAGGAAACAGTCGAATGTATACGAATATAAAATAGGTGCCTTCCCATGTCCATGGATTAATTCAAGTTTATATCGTGCAAGTAAGATTTAAAAGTAGCCTTTTTGCCATCAGAAAATGGGAAATTTCTAGGTAAAATGTACAGATTAGGAGATACTAACACAAAGTTCTTAATAGAATTTTAAAGATTACCTTAAAACTTTGTCTATTTTTAGGGGCTTCCTGTAGTGCTTTACAAATTCAAAAATCCTGACTTAAGAGAACCGTTATACCTGTAGGGTATCTATTCAGAATTTCACTTGTCAGTTACGCTAATTATTTTTATTTCAAAGGAAATATTCTAACGTTTAGTTTAACATACCTTCCTTGCTGATAATTGTTTGTGCGGGATTTAAAACTAAAAGAAGCCCAAGCCGATTTTTTTAAAGCGGACGCATTTCAAACCAACAGCAAATCTAATCACGTACCGTACTTGTCTAAAACTCAGTTCTAAATTCCTTCTTAGTTTCAATTAATTTTGCATATTTACATAAGTCCTTATTTTTAATCGTACTTAAAGTTTTCTAGTATTTATAATTTATTAACCTACTTTTTCTTAAGAATCTTAACTTATTTCGGTCCTAGAACATTTGAAAAATTTATGGTTAATACGGCCCATGCAGTGTGTTTTCAACGCATTAAGTTAATAGTAAAACATCGAAATATTTGTAAGTTTTCAGTCCGCCCCTGTTTTTGATTTGGACCACAGCATATAAAACAGGTCACTAAAGTAAACATACGCATTAAGTTAGAACCCCGCCCAACAAATATTAAATTTTATTAAATACTAGAATTGTGTGCTAATTTTGTGCCGAAAAAGTAAATTTTGTGCTCCATCGGTTTAGAAGGAAAAATAAAAAACAAATGCGATGCTAGCTTAACATTAAGTTGGCACCGCAATATGGTAAAAGCATTTGGCAAACTTTTTTCAAAAAACTATTAGGAATAGATTTATGTGCTATTTACGTGCTCTCAAATGCATTACAAAAATTTTTGGAAAAAAACTTTTACCATCGTGACCGTTGTGCGCACAAGAGTAAACCCTTATTAATTAACATGATATCGATTTAATTTTTACGACAGAATGTTTGCTGAATCATTTGCTTTCAAGATATATACAGCACGATTTTTCGGCTAATCACGTTAACTCAGAAAACAACCCTTGCCTGCCGCCGCACAAGACTAAACCCTTATTGATTAACATGATATCGATTTATTTGTTATATCAGAACGTTTTTTGAATTTTGTGCTCTCAAGATATGTTCAGCACGATTTATCAAGTTAATTAATAAGCGTTTACTCTTGTACGGGGGTGGCTAGGGTTGTTTTCTCAGTTAAAATGATAATCACAAAAATCGTGCTGTACATATCTTGAGAGCATAAAATTCAACAAACATTCTGATATAAAAAATATATCGATATGATGTTAACTAATAAGGGTTTACTCATGCACGGCGGCCGACTAAGGTTGTTTTCTCAGTAAAAGCGGTTAGCCCAAAAATCGTGCTGTACATATCTCGAGAGCACATTATTCAACAAACATTTTGACATAAAAAAGAAATCCATATCATGTTGAATAATAA